>CAUYRH010086602.1:0-28663 GCA_963574655.1 Perodicticus potto | reverse complement strand
GTTTTAATTCAAAGTGAATTGACAGTAATACACCATAAATTCTTATTTTGACACTCACCAAAATAGTCACCTGGAAAACCCGCTTTTTGTGACAAAGTACAGAAGGCTTGGTCACATTTAAATCACTGAGAACTAGAGAGAAATACTATCGCAAACCGTAATAGACATTACATCCATAAAAATTTTCCCAGTCCTTATTGTAATATTGCACAGTGCAATTGCTACATGGCAAACTAGTGTAGCATAGAAGTAAAAGCAAAAACAAACAAACCGAAGAAAGGAAGCCACAAGTCTAAAGTTGTTAAACAGTTAACAATTCAAACTTCGTAATCAAATCTGTATCATTGAGTTCATTAAAACAAAGCTTCCTACACCTTGCAGTGTATGATTTAACTTTTACTTAACACAAACCAAGTTTAAAATTAGCAGTAGAGATTTAAAAAATGAAAACATTTTGCTAATACAGTAACCTATTTAATTAACACCCTGAAGGAAAAAAAATAAAACAACTAAGTATCAGAATATTTGATAAAAAACAATTTGTAAATTAAAATAGTATATGCAACTTGGAAATCATGCAGTGTTTTATTTAAGAAAGCATTAAAACCAAAGAAAATTGACAAGAATGGTTTTTAAAAACATTTTAGGGTATAAATCCAGATTCTTTCATCACTATGCTAAATGTAGAATTTAGCAAAATTTTGAATCTTTTTGCTTTTCAATGCATTAAAAAGCCCATGATTGCAATTAATTAAGAGCAATGTACTTAACTTGAATAAGCCTTTATTAAATATTACTACCGTATTATGAAAATGTTGAATTCTACCATTTACTATCAATTTAACAGACTATTTTAAGTCTTAGAATTTAAAGACAGAAAATATGACACTTCAGGGTAGTAAACATGTCCCTGAACAAAAAAGGTAACTGTGCCACTTTTGTACCTGTCGTGATAAAATCAATCCTCTGCACTTGGTGTTTCTGAAACATCCGTTGCCAGCATTGATTCTTTTCCAAGAAGTGAGCAGATACCAGTAATCTGCTGGACTGTATAAATAAAACAAGAAGGCCGTGGAGGGGAGCAAATTTACTTAAATAGTGACTCCATAAATTTGTCATCTGTAAATAATCTTTTAAATTAATCTTAGGCTACTCCTTTTATATGTGTTATTATATATATATATATTTCTATTTATATAAAATGCATAGAATTGAGTACTAAAAACACTGAAACTTGTGGGGAAAATTAAGTCCTTCATTTTCAGTGTGACTAAAAATGTACTGCTGGTTTTTATTTTATGATCTAATACTGTAATTTTTAAAATCAATTTCAGGCACATTTATTACATCAATGATTATTAAATAAAACACTGCTTGTGTTAATGGTGTAAAGAAAAGCTTATCCATCATTAGCTTATTGTCAGCGCTGTACTAGAGCTGTACTAGTGGTATACAATTCATTTATCAAAGAAACGCTGTAAATCCAAAACATCTACAGAGCTTTACACTCAAACGCTTTGTACTGTTCATTCCAGTAAATGCTGTAAGATTATATTCCAGATTTTTAAGGAAAAAAAGTTAAGTCAAGCCTGCAAGATACAGCTTTCTCAAGTGTCTACAATGCCAGTAAGAAAATAAAAAATTAAGTTACATTGATACATCCAAGATTTCTTATATGCAGTGATGAGCACAAGCAGTAATAGAGATAAAATACTGATGCAAATAACACACCCCAAAATAACATATGCAATTATTTTCCATCATTTACAATGCAGTAGTTACAATGACACTCCAAACAGAAAAGCAAAGTAAAAAATCAAAACCCCAACTTCTATTTCATGTAATTAGACTTATACAGAAATTAGAAGGCTAAATAACAACTAGTTAATCACCTAATTTCACAGCTATCTGAAGTGGCAATCGTTATATAGCAGCTTATCTATGATACATTCAAGATAAATGATACAATTTATTACTTGCCTGTAAGCTAAACACAGCCTCAGTTAATACCTTTCCTTAAATTCCACCTCTACACTACAATGTACTTGAGGTCTATGCAAAAAGTGTAGGAAATGGATGATTAAGTCTTTGGTGCTGTAAAAGGAACTTCATTTAAACATAACCACCACTATCACCACCACCAACCCCCACAAAAAAAGGGGGAAGGGGAGGAAAAAACCCAAGACACACTTCCTAGGAAAAAAAATAAAGAGCATGTAATTTCTGTCCCTGACGGAATGTATTAAATAAGCAAACATCACCAACAAGCAAAACAAGTACTGCAATGTAAAAATACTTTTTAAAAAAAACCCTCTCACATGCATAAATGAAAAATTGCACACAAAGAACTCACATCTTTTCAAGCTTCAATAGTAAATATTCTGCTACTATTTATTAAATACTGCATGGTTTGCCCAAGCTAAGATAAAACCACATCATGAATCAGTGAGCATTTTGCATTTTCTTTCATTATCTATCCAAAGTCATGCCTAATGCACCTCTAAACATCTTAAGTCCGATTATACAGCAAACACTCTCAAAATAAACTTAAGATTGTATTGCAGTTTCACTTAATAGTATATAAAATGCTGTGCTGTGACAGTTATCAACTATCCATTAGATACTGAATCAATTTTTCTTAAGCACTACTGACTGCTTGCTTTTCATGAAGCTAGATCATTTTGAAAAATCAGACAGCAGAATTCAGCTATAGCAAACATGCTGCCCTCTTAATAAGGAAAAAAACGGCTACTACCTGAAATCATACCACACAAAACCAAAAATGAACATTACTTTATCAAAAGAAAACTAAAGAGTAGGTCTGAATTTGAACTTTAAGTGCTGCTGTCCTCAACATTTATATATAGGTAATAACATTAACAACCTCAAATATTTAAGGCACTATGTGTGGAAAACAGTTTACAATGCAGCTGAGATTATTAGAACAACATTTAAGAGCAAAGTCTAGGCAACATTTTGCCCATGCAAAAGACACATGCAAATGTAAAGAACAATAGCTCAATTTCTTAGGGAAGTGACCCAACATTTATACACTAAGACACAGATAATACAATTCACTCGTAGGCTGTAATTTTATTTATTTATTTGTTTATTTTTTGAGACAGAGCCTCAAGCTCTCACCCTGGGTAGAGTGCCATGGCATTACAGCTCACAGCAACCCCCAATTCCTGAGCTCAAGTGAGTCTCCTGCCTCCTCCTCGCAAGTAGCTGGGACTACAGGCACTCGCCACAATGCCCGGCCATTTTTTGGTTGCAGCCGTAATTGTTGTTTGGCGGGCCCGGGCTGGATTCGAACCCACCAGCTCAGGTGTACGTGGCTGGTGCCTTAGCCCGTTGAGCCACAGGCACTGAGCCAGGCTGTAATTTTGACATATGCACATCTGTTGCTCTAAGTCTGTACACAGAATGGCTTCCCAAATGTGGACGTGTCTTGCACTAGTTAGAAGGCAATTTATAAAAAATAGCAGGAGTAAAACTGGACTTCTGCTCCCATAAGTCACCTGTCTATAGAGTTACTACATAAGAAGATAACATGACCAAAGACAAGGTATACCAAATGTGCAAAACACATCAAAAGTGAGTTTTTTTTAAAGCTCAAAGTTGTTTAAATTGCACCCAAGTCTACATGATTCAAAAATAATTTTCTTGTGCCATGGCTAATATTTATTAAATACCATGTTTTATTTTTAATCAAATATTTGTATCATTGAGCTTCCTCAATATACTGTTTTTGAGTTTTCACATATATGGATACTGGCTGAGTTTTGTTGGACTCAGTGGAAATCCAGTATACGCAGGTGAGGCTGCAATGTAAGAATGTGGTGGGAAGATTGGTTTGTACTGAGTCTGATGAATGGTTGGGGATGGTAACAGACGGGGATTTATGCCCACTGGGACTTGGTGAACTATGCCACTGGGATGGGAGATATTGTAAGTTGGATGCTGTAACACAGGTCTTGAGGTACATGGAGAGGCTAAGAGGTGGGCCACTGGCGCAGCACTACTCAGAGTAGCTGATGATGGGTACGGAAGTAGAGCGGGCTGTCCTCCGAGGTGTGTGTTTCCGGCCAGATGGGCACGCACCACTGTGTGATTGGGACTTCCGTGAGAAAGAGTGAATGGATTACTGGGAACACTAGTAGGGATATAAGCTTGCTGTCTTCGATGTCCAAAGTTTCCATTCCACTCTTGATGCCCAGATCCAAAGTGTTGAACCTACCCACAAAGAAAAAAGCGACCAAATGATATAATTTATAAGATAAAAGGAAGAAAGAGAAATTACAATATATATTCTCCGTTGACTCATAGTACATCTCTCAGAACTAAGTAGAACAGAGAAAAATACTGATTTTAACATACCAGTATTAACATTATAATATGTATTCCCACATAATTATTATCATTATTTTTTTTTGAGACAGAGTCTCACTATGTCACCCTTGATAGAGTGCCGTGGTGTCACAGCTCACAGCAACCTCAAATACTTGGGCTTAAGTGATTCTCTTGCCTCAGCCTCCCAAGTAGCTGGGACTACAGGGGCCCACCACAACGCCTGGTTTTTTTTTGTTGCAGTTGTCATTCTTGTTTAGCTGGCCCAGGCTGGGTTCGAATCTGCCACCCTCGGTGTATATGGCTGGCACCGTAACCACTGTGCCACAGGCGCTGAGCCTATTTTGTTTAGTTTTTTTTTTGAGACAGTCTCACTTATATCATTCTCAGTAGAGTGCCGTTGTGTCACAGCTCACAGCAACCTCAAACTCTTGGAAGCAATTCTCTTGCCTCAGCCTCTCAACTGCTAGGACTACAGGCACCTGCCACAACGCCCAGCTATTTTTTAATTATTATTGTCATTGTTATTTAGCAGACCCTGGCTGGGTTTGAACGCACCAAGCCTGGTGCATGTAGCCAGCACCCTAACCACTGAACTACGGGCGCCAAGCCCACATAATTATTATGAGATAGGCACTGCCATCATCACTGCTAATACAGTCTATTACTACCCCCACCACTCCTCACAGCTGCCATGTGCGTGTGGAGCATTTATATGTAAAGCTACCACTTTACACCTATGACGTTATTTACTTCCAAAACAATCCCATGATATGACTATTATTCCCATCAACTAAGGTCTAGATCTGAGTTGTTAAAGAGACCTGAATAAAATAACATATTTCGGTAATATTATTGAATCCAGATCTGATTCCAATACTTGTGATCTTTTCTTTCCAACTAAAACACCACTGCCAAGTACAGTGTTAAATCAATGGAAACTATTCAATAAGGTTAGGTGAGCACTACTGTTAACACGTTGAGAAAGGCAGCCATCAATCCATTAGTGGATGTTCTGATTTAAAGGGTTTAGACAAAACTAAAACGTTAGCTAAGAGAATCTAAGAACTCAATCTTTCTGAAGAAGAATATGAGGTCTATGGATCACGTACTTATTCTATTATTATATTCTAATAATAGAATAATTACTCTTTAGTTACTTGGGACAGTGAGAATAGAAAAAATTTATTAAGACTGCATACAGTTTTGGAATCTTTTTCTCCATAAGCGAAAAACAACTGCTAAGTTTTAATCTCAGAGACTCTTATGAATTCATAAATAAACATACCTGCAGTGAGATGAAAGTTAAAAAAATAATAATAATAAAAAAATAATAATGAACATACCTGGCTGAAGTTCAAATGCTGTTGCTGGAATGCTGATGTCAGTTTCTGCTGACGATTACCCACTGCAGAAGGCTGGTTTAATTTTCCAGGGGCAGATCGTCCCTTTATTAATGGCTGGCATATAGAATCTGGCAATGAACAAAATATTACAGAGTTGATGCTTTTTCCTTCTCTTTATTAGAAAAAAATTAGAAAAATCTTTAGATTCTTTACAAAGTAGTGATTTGAGAACCCTAAAATTAAAAAGAAAAGAAAGCTCCTAGTTTCCAAACACTGGATGATATTAGAAAGGATTTCTACTATATATGGCAGTGTCAGGTTGAAAATTCCAAGATGACTTCTGGCAATCCTGTTCTCTAATGTTCCTAGATTAAGACCTCTTAAAGGACAATCAGGGAAATAGGAAGACTCACTTTACCTGTGTTTGCCATATGCTCATCGGCATTTAATCCACTTTCTAGTCCCACTGGTGGCACCACGAGAGT
Organism: Perodicticus potto; assembly: GCA_963574655.1. Lineage (NCBI taxonomy): Eukaryota > Metazoa > Chordata > Mammalia > Primates > Lorisidae > Perodicticus > Perodicticus potto. The sequence goes on along the minus strand of CAUYRH010086602.1, from coordinate 22,482 downwards.
ACAAATAGCTGGCTTGGTTCCTGTGTCGGCAGAGGTTACCAGTTCTGTGTTTTGATGAGTACCCTCCACAAAAGTGCTCTCTGCAAATGGGCTGTCATGCCCTGAAGAGTCTGATGTTGGGGAGCCATCCACAGTGTCACAACCACTTTCTTGCTCTTCATCTGACATACTACAAGAAGGCACTTATGAATATTTTTTCCCACATTAAATCTAATAGTAAGTAATACCCAGGGTCTAGCAAACTGATGAGAATCTTCCTTAGTTATTTCATATATAATTATACCTTTTTCCTTGTCCAATAGCATTTTTTCATAAAATTTCTAGACCTTCAAATTAATTCTCTATTCAGACTGCTTAACCCTAACTCTGCCCCAGTCTAGGATTGCCTGGTGGCATTTAATTTTTTTTCTCCTTTTTCTTCCCATTTGATCTTTAGTATCAGTTCATAAAATGCCTCTTTGTAAATTCAAGATATTTTCATCAAGCTGTGACAAAGAACTACTGTTCTGGATAATTTAAATGAAATGCTACAAACAAGGCCAGACTAGTGGCTCACGCCTTCACTCCCAAGACTTTGGGAGGCTGAGGCGAGAGGACTGCTGGAGCTCAAGGCTGCCATGAGCCCAGCCTGGGCAACAAAGTAAGAAAAAAGAGGAGAGAGATACAAGTATGTGACTTGGCTGTTTCAGATTAAATTCTAATGTTAAGGTATGTGCCTTTCATGATAATCTGGGTCCTTTTAACTAACCAGTTATCTGAGCGGTCTTCCCCACTCCTCTGAAGGCCCAGGCAGAGTCCTGTATTTCTCATCGCTTCCTCACAGTCTTTGCTCTTGACAGTCTCTCTCTCCTTGGGATTTCTACAGCATTTACTCTCTCTTTTAATAGCTCATTTCACACTTCACAATTTGAAGCACTTCTCTTAATATGTATTTTTATTTATATATATCTTTTATATATATTTACACCTATTATTTTATGAGTATGCATTTATGTAATGTATGTATGTATGAACTTCCAAACTATATTATAAGCAACTTGTAAGAAGAAGGTATATTTAAACTTCTTTATATCTTTCAGACTTTGGAAAAAAGTATTCAATACCATATTTCCTGCCAGGCGCGGTGGCTCACGCCTGTAATCGCAGTACTGTGGGAGGCTGAGGTGGGAGGATTGCTTGAGCTCAGGAGTTGGAGGCTTGTCTGAGCAAAAGCGAAACCCACTCATGAAAAAAATTGAAAAACCCAGCCGGGCGCTGCAGCGAGCGCCTGTAATCCCAGCAGCAGCAGGATGCCCATAGTCTAAATCTGAGTTTGCAGTGAGCTGCGACACTCTTGTACTCTGCTCAGGAGATAGAGTAGTACTCAGTCTCAACCAAAAACAAAACAAAAAGTTTTTCCTAAAAAAAAAAGGAAAAAAATGTATAAAACTAAGACTTAATTTTTTTTTTTTTTTAATTTTGGTACCACTAAAAAAGAATTCACAAAAGCTAAAATCAAACGTATTTAGGCTTCTCTCTTTTCTTTTTCTTTTTTTTTTTTTTTGAGACAGAGTTTCGCTATGTCGCCCTCAGTAGAGTGCTGTAACGTCATAGCTCACAGCAAACTCAAATTCTTGGCTTAAAGCAATTCTCTTGCCTCAGCCTTCCAAGTAGTTGGGACTACAGGCACCTGCCACAACGTCCAGCTATTTTTGTTGTTGTTGTCATTGTTGTTTAGCAGGCCCAGGCCAGGTTTGAACCCAGCAGCCCCAGTACATGTGGGCAGGACCCTAACCACTGAGCTACAGGCACCTGCTTTTCTTTTTGTTAAAGGCAGGAGGTCTTGCTCTGTTGCCCAAGCAGAAATGCAGTGTAGTGACTATAGTCCATTGTAGTCTCAAACTCCTGGGCTCAAGTGATACTCCAAATTCAGCCTCCAGAGTAGCTGGGACTACAGGTACATGCCACTATACCCAGTTAATTTTTAAGGTATTTTTTGTAGAGACAGGCTGGTCTTCAACTTTTTGGTCTCACGGGATCCTCCCAAAGTGCTGTGATTTCAGGCACAAGCCACTGTACCTGGCTGATGGCTTATCTCTTAATGTGTTATCTCCCTTACACCATGCTGGTAAGGAGAAGCTTACGACTTTAGTGGCAATACACATTCCTGGCCAAAAAGAAGGCTAGGGCTAGGGCAAGGAAATATGGATGATATCATGCAAATCAGTCACCAATGGGAGATAAAAATCACAGTGGATGGCCGGGTGCAGTGGCTTACGCCTATAATCCTCACACTCTCTGAGGCCAAGGCAGATGGATTGCCTGAGCTCACAGGTTTGAGATCAGCCTGAGCCAGAGTGATACTTTGTCTCTAAAAATAGCTGGCTACTTGGGAGACTGGGGCAAGAGAATAGCTTGAGTCCAAGAGTTGGAGATTTCTGTGAACTATTACCCCACAGCTCTCTACCAAGGGCAACAAAGTAAGACTCTGTCTCAAAAAAAAAAAAAAAATCATAGTGGATATGCTATAGACATTGTGTATGCCAATAATTATTTCACTATGCAAAACATTCCTTTTTTATTTTGCTCAAGTGTATGTTTTTATTCAAAAATGAAGTTACAACAGTAATTTCTAGAGCTGAAACTAAAAATGTTTTCTTTTTTTTGAGACAAAGTCTCATTCTATTGCCCTGGGTTGAGTGCCATGGCATCATCACAGCTCACAGCAACCTCAAACTCTTGGGCTCAGGTAATCCTCTTGCCTCAGCCACCCAAGTAGCTGGAACTACAGGCACCTACCATGATGATGATGCCCAGCTAATTTTTTCTATTTTTTTTATACCTTTTACAAATCAAGTATAAGGTGAAAAATAAATGTTTCTTAATTTTTTCTATTTTTAATAGAAACGGGGAGGGGAAGTTGTCTTGCTCTTGCTGAGGCTTGTCTCGAACTCCTAAACTCAAGCAATTCACCCACCTCAGGCATTTTCATTCAAAAGCCTTTTAAAAATATATGATTCTTTAAAATTCATTTATTAAAATCTTAATTTTTCATTTCAAGCTTTTCTGTAGCAATAAAGAAAATGACTACTAAAAACCTGAGATTTTAAAAAGTGATCTACTTTAAAAACTATGTTCAAAAAAGAAGTCACTACTATAAATTGCAGGTACTTTTAAACAACACAAAAAGAAATCATAGGCTTTTTAGTACACTTAGTACTTCTACTATCAAAATTCCTTTACCTATTCGGTCTCTTGCAAGGGGATGGGCTGGACTGCTCTGAGGAGCTGGTGCTCAGAGTACTATCAGGACTGCTTAATGAACACATCCGATCAACGTTCAAAGTGCTCTGGCAAGCTTCACAATCTAGACTACCTTTACATCTGGTGGAAGAGAAAAGAGAAAAACATGGGTCAAAATGAGAAGATACTCGCCATGTACCCCAAATTTACATTCTTTAATTAAAGATATGAAAACAGTTAAGAATGACCTATTGGACAAAAAAGCAAGTAAAACTTATACATATGAGGAATAATACTATAATAATCATGGTAAATACTATTTAGAACGTTCCCTCTGTTTAGAATCTGATTCTCTAACTTGAAGGGGTTTTTTTCCCAGATTAAATGATGGTACATATGATTAGGTTAATTGTTTGCCTTAGCAAGATAAAGTCCAAGTTATAGTTGAGTCCTTCACCCAGGAAGTGTGCCATATACCCCTATATTGTACCCGTTAGGTGTGAACTTACTGAACCCCTTCCAACCTCCCCTTTTTGAATTTAATTGTGTTTTTCTCTCATTTGGTTCCATAGTTGCTGATCTACTAGTTTCAGCTTACTAACATCTTACTCCAAAGGACATTGAGAGGAAAAAAATTAGGTCTCAGAAAGTTATTTTTTTGCACACAAGAGGGCGCCGTCATTATCCTTTACAAATGCAGCCTGCCTTGGGCACTTACTCTCTCAGTGAATGTCGCTGTGAAGTCTCTTCCTCATCAGTGTCGCTGCTAATAGTGATCACACTTACTGCAGGACTTGGGGAGTCAGCAATGATAATGGTTTGCCGCTGTTTGTCTGAAACCGATGAATCAGAGTCCTGTCTGATAGATGTTTCACAGCAATTTCTTCCCTCTCCTTCTGAGTTATGATTGTCCTGTGTTTCTATACAACTTACTTCCTCGACATCTTTCCCATTTATTATTTTTGGAGAAATAAATGCTGAATGTGGGATATTGGTATTCTGCAATGAATTACCCCTGCAACCAAAGGAATAATTTATAATTTCTAGAATCAAAATATGTAGATGACATTTTTCCAAGCTATATTGTTAAACTGAATAATGCAAGCCTTTCCTTGTTCACATATAACTATAACAAACATATAAAGTATGAGCTTTTGTGAAATTTAAAGTACCTCTACATGTAGTGTAGATTGCATTTACATATATGTAAGAGGTCATTTTTTTTGTAAATGTGATATCTGAATGTCTACAATTGCTACTACATTATAGATAGATAATAAGTCAAAGGGGCAATAAAGACAATCTTACCAACTGAAAGCATTTATTTCCTCTCTTCCTGGCTCCCATTCCATTAGTTTTACCAAAATACCTCTGAGAAATTGAGAAGGGAGCTGGCTTAGTGGTTTGTAACAAAGCTACCAAAGAGGTCATTTTGAATACAACAGAGTGACCCTTTAGTGTTCATGCAAAATTCATTTTAAAGATTAATTCTCAAAATGCAGAGGAAAATTAGAGTGCCAATACCAACCTGTTCTGGCACAGTTTATTTTTCTTGGTAGTGGCAGGCTGAGGCCAGACAACATGTGCAATGCCCACACTAATAGGCTGAGGGGCCGATACAGTTATCTGATTGGTTAGAAGAGGTTGCGGCATCACTGAGTTATAATGATTGCTGCGTGACATCATTTTCCTAGGGAGAAAGTTCAGAAAAATTGAATCCCTTCTTTATTAAGATCCATTCACAAAGAAGCACTTTTATTTTTAACTTACCCCCAATCTCCAAGCCTTTGTGAGCCAGCCACACCCTCGGAAGTTAGTGTAGAAGTAGCAGGAGCCATGGGTGTTACTTGTTGCCAAGCAGGTACCAGCATCTGCTGTGTTCTACCAGACCACGTCTGTTGCATCACAGCAAAGCAAAAGAAAACAAAAATTAAGTTACAAGTAACTTAACTTTACTGCATCTTAAATTCAAAAGTATATTAAAATAATAACTAACAATTAGAAAAGTGAGAAAGTCAATAACCTATGAAAAGAACTGAATCCCTACCCAGGTCATTTTCGTTATTTCCCAACAGCACAGGCTGACATATAGAGAGCACATATGCAAAAGAAAAAATTACCACCAACCTGAGAAAGAACTCCTGGTCGGATCTGTAGTGGCTGCACAGCTGGAGCCTGAGTTACGAGGGGAACTGTGTTATCTGCCCTTATTGAATAACTAGTGGGTTTACCATGTGTTGCAGGAATACCTGTGAAAAAGAACAGTCATCAAATGATAGGGGAAAAAAAACTTCCTCTGATTTAACTTATATGTTTATTTTAAATATAAAGAATTGCTTAAAGTCTGATAAGGATTATAAATTCTAATACATAAAATTTTCAGAAGACTAACAACAGTCTATTAGGAAAGTGCGGTGCTTCCTATCAACCTTGTGGTACACAGCATTTAAAAAATTCTTATAAAGTTATTCTTTGTATTAAAATACATACTATAAAGTTGAGCCATTTATTTTTCTTGAAATTTCTAATTTCCTTTAAAGGTTTGCTATTAAAGCTTTACTTTCCTTTTCAATAGCTTTGCAACTATGACAACAGGGAAAGATGAATCTGGCTTAATATTGAGATATCCTAGCATGTTCTTTTCATAGAATTTTTAGCTATGCTTAATACTTTCTTCTTTAAAACTATGATAGGATTTAATGCTCTTTGTTTAAAAGGGAAATGCATCACAACTTCATGATGCAGTTCACACAACGATGGTTTATACAATGGATGAAATTCAGGGATGGCATTCATTTCAACCTCCAAAGAGAAAGCAAAAAATAACCTATTCAGCCTAATTTGATGATATAACTATACTTTGCCTAATGTGGATGACTTGACTAGTTTTACTGGCAGAAAGCTGAATGGAACTCCAGAACAAACATGTTACCATTCTGCTTACCCACTAGGCAAATTAGAGACCAAGATCACCCACAACGTTAATCCTGTTAATGTTAATAACTCTGTTTCATACATTGCAAAGTACCTTTTAAATATTAAGTCTTACAAAACTGAGCTTTGAAGACAACAAAGACTTGCCCCAAGTGAGAGCTTTGATTTACTGGATTTTAGGGACATCCCTCAAGATCAGAAAGTATATGAACTAAAATAAATTCACTACTTAATAATTCCAGTTTGTTATAGCAGCTGGAAGGTTATTTAAATAGAATTGGTTTGGGTATAAAAGTGATGATGTTGTTTCTGGTCAGAGAAAAAAAAATACTACAATTGTTTTCTTTTCCTACTGAAAAACCTTAAAATTTTTATGTACAAGAGAATGTTAATTTTGTTCTGTTTATTTTCTTCATAGAGACTTTTATCTTACTGCCAGGGTGTTCTACTCTCTGTGCTCTGCCTAAAGAGCTAGATACAAATTAAGTTTAACACAAATCTACAGGTTTTTGTTTTTTTTTTTTTAACTGATCTTCTTACCCCTTCCAAAAAGCATGTCTTGATCAGCAAATTCTCCAAGAAATGGAATATAAGCACACCCAGGCAGTGTAGATATATGGCAGCAATAGACAATCTCTTCAAGAAAAAAAGCAGAATTCACTTTGACAAGGATGAAAAGACAGAGCGAATTCTTAAATCCGAACAAAAATCTCATTGCCCTTAAATTCTCTCCCATAAGCAATGCCTTAAGATGAGATTTATCCTATATACATATATAATCTCTCCTCATGAGAGCTAATTTTTGATCAAATACAACAGTGGGTTAAGATCCCAATTTATTATACAGTTATTAGGTTAGCTGTAAATTTACCTTTGTTTATATTTACTTTAATACTTGGAGAACTAGGCACAAAAACTTACAAAGTTCGTTTCACTATAACAGAGGAGAATTTTGCTGGCATGTATTTGACTCTAAAACAGTAGCTGTCATCCAGAGGGGAAGAATAATTAACTTTACAGGTTACTAAATAATTTTAAAGGTTTGTTTGGTATATAAAACTAACATTCAGATTTGTTAAATAAAAGTTTATTTAAGTCTTATGTACTAAATAACAATTTCTTTTAAAATAAGCATACTCTTACGGATATAGTATCTATATGCTTATACCTATACATTATACCTATAAAATCTAAAACATACAAAATGCATGACTAAAATACTATAGCCCCAAAGGGAAATAAAATTCTTTCTTTCTTTCTTTCTTTCTTTCTTTTTTTTTTTTTTTTTGAGACAGAGTTTCATTTTGTTGCCCTCAGTAGAGTGCCACGGCATCACAACTCACAGCAACCTCAAACTCTTGGGCTTAAGTGATTCTCTTGCCTCAGCCTCTTAAGTAGCTAGGACTACAGGTGCCCGCCACAATACCCGGCTATTTTGTTGTTGTTGTTGTCGTCGTTGTCATTGTTGTTTAGCAGGCTCGGGCCAGGTTTGAACCCACCAGCCCTGATGCATGTGGCCAGCACCCTAACCACTGAGCTACGGGCACCGTGCCCAAAATAAAGATCTTAAGTGAAAGTGACAAACATAAAATTTATTTTTAAGTACAAACCACAATGGTACCACAATTACTATCCTATAGATGCCCAATAATTATTTTTAAATATTTCTTGGAAATGGATTAGTACATTATGACGAGGAAGCATTAAGAAACCCAATATTGAGATTTTCTACAGAGATGTTATGACTGATTAGAGGGAAAGCTTTCACTTCTAAGGCAAACTCCTAGACCATGTTGAAAAAAAAAGAAACAACATCTTTACAGAACTCGCCTCTCCTGCTGCTACTGTATCTGCTACTAAGCTAACACAGATTTTGCTTCCTCTCACTATTAATTCTAATTCAAGAGCACTATTCTTGACGTTTAATGGCTTAATGAGAGTTGAATCCTTTTTATTCAGTTATCCTTGTTATAAACCACTCAACAATTTGCTACCATATGTAAAGAAAGGTTACTAGCTTTTTATCAATTATAAACTATAAAGAGATAAAAGATTTAACTTCATTGAAATGTCATAAGAATGATGTTAACCTTGTTTAAAAATGTGTCTCATTAAGTTCCTTAAGTTTTTGCTATAAACAGAAGGTATACTCTGGGGGAAAACTGCTATTTCAAACCTTCATAAAATATACTACAGTGTAGGTGGTGACCCTCAAATTGACTTTGGGACATAGGAGAAATCACTAGAACCAAAGAACCTACATGTTAGTATGGATTAGAAACTTAGCTAAGTAAAAAAGGACATGAAAATGCATTGGTTAAGTGGTATTTGTCAAGATACCACTGAAGTGGTAACTGATTTAAAAATTTATCTTGTATGTTGAAGTATTTAGAAGTAAAATGTCATAAAATCTACCACTTATTTTCAAAGGGTATAGGTACATGTACTACAGATATACAGATAATACAAATACGCTAGAATATTAACACTCACTGAATCTAGGGTAGAACATATGAGTCCTTCAAGTTTCCCCTCTGTTTAAAATTCTTACAATGAACAGTTGGGGAAAAACCAAAAACCAAAAAACAGAAAAACACAACAGCATCTTTTAAGAGTGCTTACAATATAAATGCAAGCATTTTTATTACCAAAGACCAGCCGTGGGTCACCATTACAGATATTCACAGACCACCACTGAATCACAATATCATCTTTAGAAGCAACTATTTAAGTTGTCTTTTTTTTTCTTTTTATAGTGATACAAATCCTTCTCCCAATGAGACCTTATATGAAAACCCAAAATATAAAAGTGATGAAAGTAAAGCTACCCTGGTAGAACAGCAGTAGCTAAAAATCTAACCTGTTTTCACTTCTCTCTCTCTTTTTCTTTTTTTTAAGACAGAGTCTCACTTTATTGCCCTCAGTAGAGTGCTGTGACATCTTAGTTCACAGCAACCACAAACTCTTGGGTTCGAGCAATCCTGTTGTCTCAACTTCCCAAGTAGCTGGCTCTACAAGCGCCTTCCAAAACACCTGCTATTTTTAGAGAGGGGGTCTCGCTCTTGCTCAGACTGGTCTCAAACTCCTGAGTTCAGGCATTCCACCTACCTCAGCCTTCCAGAGTGTTAGGATTATAGGCACAAGCCACCATGCCCACCCTGATTTTCATATCTCACATTACCAGTCAATCAAGTCAATAAACATCCTTGGTGCTTTATTAGGTAGTATGGGAGATAGTAAGGGAAATTTTTTTTTTTTTGAGACAGAGTCTCAAGCTGTCACCCTGGATAGAGTACTGTGGCATCAAAGCTCACAGCAACCTCCAATTCCTGGGCTCAAGCGAGTCTCCTGCCTCTGCCTCCCAGGTAGCTGGGACTACAGGCGCCCGCCACAACGCTCGGCCATTTTTTTTTGGTTGCAGCCGTCATTGTTGTTTGGCGGGCCCGGGCTGGATTCGAACCCGCCAGCTCATGTACACGTGGCTGGCGCCTCAGCCTGTTGAGTCACAGGCGCCGAGCCAGAGAAATTTTTTTAAGTTGCTCAAATATCCATAAATAAAAAAAAATCAGGTTGGGCACAGTGGCTCACGCCTGTAATCCTAACACTTTGGGAGGCCAAGACAAGAGGATTGCTTGAGACCAGGGGTTCAAGACCAGTCTGAGCAACATAGCAAAATCTCATCTCTTTTTTAAAAAAAAATTATTGATATATATATATACATATATATGTGTATGTGTATATATACACACACATACATATACATAGTATATGCACGTGTGTGTATTAGCCCAGTTTGGTGACAGGCACCTGTAAGCCTAGCTACTCGGGAGGATAAGGGAAGATGATCATTTGAGTCCTAAAGTTTGAGGTTACAGTTAGCGATGATTGTACCACTGCATTCTAGCCTAAGCAACGAAGCAAGACCCTTTCCCTAAAAGTAAACAAAATAACCTCAGACCCCAGAAATATTAGAGTTAGAAATGACCAGGATATTATCTATCCAGTTTGCTTTCTTTTACTAAAGCTGAAATAGGTAGACAGATGAGCACAGACTGACACAGAAAACAGCAGAAAGAGAACTAGATTCCAGGTGTCCTGACTTAGCACCAACTGCTTTCATACAGCATCATCACTAAGCTGTTCATGGTGGTGGAGGACCTCCTTTGTAATTGACCTCTTGATTTAATACATAACTATGTTTAAAACATAACATACATAACCTAGATGTCTGAATTATATCATCCAGGCCATGAGAAAAAATTAAAAAGTAAATTAACTAGATACAAAATCCTAAGGAAGGACCTAGGAAGTAGGTTATTCCAGTTGCTAGGTTTGCGGCTACTGGCCTATTTTTTGCTATCATGCTCTAAAAGACACTAAAGGATTTGCCAGTATGAAAACATGTGGCCTCTTGAAAGGTATTCTGCCACCCATCTCTCTTGAGGATTTAATTGGCTATATTTATCTAAAGGAGGAACGTAATCTAATTTAATCAAAATCAACCCATAATACAAGTATTTTTACCTAAACTATAGATAAACAACAAGACTATGACATTTTAGGGCAGAACTCTTTTAGCCAAAATTATTAAAAACTCAGCTCTCACTCTAATGTTTAGTAATTATGGACAAAAAATATATACTTACCTGATCATTTAAAGCAGGTGATAACCAGTATAGGGCAACCTATAGCTTTCCAAGCTCATTACTCTTAAGGTATTTTATTATGGAAGATTCTACAGGAAATAAAGTTTTCATATAATCCCATTTTGTTAATGATGACTGCAATGGAACCTTAGTTAAGAAATGAATGTCACTGATCTCCAGGCTACAGGACAGTTAAAGTTAAACTCAAATGCAGCACTAAATATAAAAAATACTATTCCACAAATTTAATGAACAGCTGACTAAACTTGCTTAAAAATAATGCATGCCTAAATTCAAAGCATAATTTAAATGAAATACCTTGAACAGTTGGGGGGCAGATAATCAGTGTCTGCTGAAAAGCATCACCACAACCAAACTGAGCAGTTCCTGCCTGAAGAGGTATTCCGTGGTGCACAACTGAATGAGCAGATGTGGTCAACGCCTGAAACGATCAGCGCATAGTCAATTATACACTCCACTCTGCTATGTTACACAAATGCTATATAAAAAGAATTCCAACAAGTTTCATAAAATCATAATTCTACATAAAAATAGATCCATAAAAACAAGCTGATCCAACCAAAATTTAAAAACATATTCTACTAAACTCTACTTTTGGTAGAGTTGTGGCATTGAAGGAGAGGTGAAAGACACTGAGAAAACGAAAGAGAAAAGATGAATTTGAGTAAGTAAGCTCCAACAGATACCCTGAAATTTTAAGAGAGTCAATTGACTAGCCATAGTAAGACCTCATTAGCAATGTAATTTCTAATGCCAATATGAAATTTCTATATAATTCAAAAGCAAAATAATCATTTTTAAAAATTGTATAGGCCAGGTGCAGTGGCTCAAGCCTAAAATCACAGTACTTTGGGAGACCGAGGCTGGAGGATTGCTTTAGGTCAGGAGTTCAAGACCAGCTGGATAACACAGGGAGACCTCACCTCTATAGACAGAGCCTCAAGCTGTCACCCTCGGTAGAGTGTTGCTACATCACAGCTCACAGCAACCTCTAACTCCTGGGCTCAAGCGATTCTCCTGCCTCTGCTTCCCAAGTAGCTGGGACTACAAGCGCCTGCCACAACACCCGGCTATTTTTTGGTTGCAGTTCGGCCGGGGCTGGGTTTGAACCCACCACCCTCGGTGTATGTGGCTGGCACTATAACCACTGTCCTACAGGCACCGAGCCAAAATTTTTTAAAAAGTTAGCCACATGTGATGGCATATGCCTGTAGTTTTGGCTATCTGAAACGCTAAGGCAGGAGGATCATTCGCGCCCAGAAGTCTGAAGTTATAGTCAGCTATGATAAAGGCACTGTACCCTAGCCTGGGAAACTAAGCATTACCCTGTTTTAAAAAAGTATAAATTATTAATTATTCCAAGTTCTTACCTGGCTTCTTAATGTTCCAATTTTAGTAAAATTTGTTGTCAGAGTAGCAGTATTGCTGGAAGTAACTGTTCTTAAAAGTGAAGATTTATTATGATTATTTGTGTCACATGAATTTAGGTGGGACTTACAAATATCCATAATATGGAAACAGGACTTTACGCTGCAGAAGAAAAAGGACAGGTTTTGTAATATCATTTTAAATGCTTAGTTTTAAATTAACATATATTAACAAAATAATTATTCCTAAAAGAAAAAAAATCCTATGATTTGCACTTAATCTGCTTAATTCCAATAGCATTTCTAACAGGAACTCCTATAAGAAAAGACTGAATTTCAAGCTGGGCATGGTGACTCACACTTGTAATCCTAGCACTCTGGGAAGCTAAGGAAGGTGGATTGCTTAAGCTCAGGAGTAGGAGACCCGCCTGATCAAGAGTGAGATCCCATCTCTACGAAAAATAAAAAAACTAGCCAGGTATTGTGGCAGGCACCTGTAGTCCTAGCTACTGGGGAAGTTGAGGAAAGAGGATTGCCCGAGCCCAAGAGTTTGAGGTTCCTGAGAGCTATAAGGATGCCATGGCACTCAATCTAGGATGACAGAGTAAGATTCTGCCATTTAAAAAAAAAAAAAAAAACATAGGCTCGGTGCCTGTGCCTCAACGGGCTAAGGCACCTGCCACGTACACCTGAGCTGGCAGGTTCGAATCCAGCCCGGGCCCACCAAACAACAATGATGGCTGCAACCAAAAAATAGCCAGGTGTTGTGGCGGGCGCCTGTAGTCCCAGCTACTTGGGTAAAATGGAGTTTGCTGGACTCAAAAAGGCCAGAATCTAAGATCTATGAAAACTGATATGTGAACCAGAAGAGAAAACTGTTAACATTTCCTTTTATATACAGCTGGTTATTAATGTAAGAAAGTCGTATTAAAAACCAAACCGGCTCAGCGCCTGTGGCTCAGCGGGCTAAGGCACCAGCCACGTACACCTGAGCTGTCGGGTTCGAATCCAGCCCGGGCCCGCCAAACAACAATGACGGCTGCAACCAAAAAATGGCCGGGCGTTGTGGCGGGCGCCTGCAGTCCCAGCTACTTGGGAGGCGGAGGCAGGAGACTCGCTTGAGCCCAGGAATCAGAGGTTGCTGTGAGCTGTGATGCCATGGCACTCTACCCAGGGTGACAGCTTGAGGCTCTGTCTCAAAAAAATAAAAAATAAAAATAAAAACCAAACCACGGCTCGGTGCCTGTGGCTCAATGGGCTAAGGCGCCAGCCACATACACCTGAGCTGGCGGGTTTGAATCCAGCCTGGGCCCGCCAAGCAACAATGACGGCTGCAACCAAAAAATGGCTGGGTGTTGTGGCGGGCGCCTGTAGTCCCAGCTACTTGGGAGGCGGAGGCAGGAGACTTGCTTGAGCCCAGGAACTGGAGGTTGCTGTGAGCTGTGACGCCACGTTGTGTCTATCCAGGGTAACAGTTTGAGGCTCTATCTTAAAAAAAAATAAAAAAATAAAAACCAAACCACTCAGTCATATTTTTGGTGTGGTATTTGGAAAAAGAACAAGGACCATAATCCAGATTTTTGTGCTAGTTCTCCTCTGCCACTTATTAGTCTGTGTGACCTTGACCAAGTTAGCATAACCTCTTTAGATTCTGTTTACTTATATTTAATGAAGAAAAATCATGTTTCTAACACACTGATTTTCTGTATAGACTTAATACTATTATTTTTTAGAACTTAAGAGATTTTAAAGTAACATACTGGTTGCTATGAGGGAAATCTAGAAGATGTTTCATATTAACAAAAGAATGATTCAGAGTCTCAACTGGAGTTATTCTTAAATCTGCATCAATCAGCAACATTTTCTTCAATAGGCTAACAAATTCTCTTCTATCAGCTTTCTCAGCCAAAAGATCACTTCCTTCCAAATCCATCACTGTGTTCACCTAAAAAAATAAATAAATAAAAATTTCAAACAATCAAATTTTTTAAAAGGCATAGAGAGTAGTGTATGTTAAAGGTTCACTGTTAAAAAAATAAAATCACAACACAGGACAGGACAGAGAACTACAATTATTTTAAAACAAAGAACAATTAAGATTGACAAATATTCAAAATGTTTTCAGGTACCAAATATCATTCAAAGTAGGTGGGAAAAAAATCTTTTCTAGTTAAACAAATATCCATTTGTAACAAAATAGAGGGAAAAGAAACTTGTTTGCTAGGATTTTTCCTTTTAAAGCAGTGGTTCTCAACCTTCCTAATGCCGCAACCCTATAATACAGTTCCTATGGGTCACGACCCACAGGTTGAGAACCACTGTTTTAAAGAAAATATTTTTTACTAAAGAGCAAGACAGCTAAATTTAAAATTTGATAAAGACAAATACCATTTAGTTCCTGAAAGGTTGAAAACTTAGAATCAATTTCATTTGAAAAACTAAACAGCAGGCACTTTGTAGCCATTTAGAAAATGAGTAACTTTTGGCACCCTCAAGTCTGCCATCTAAGCATGCAAATGTGGCTTTGGTACTCACATTCGCTATATCATCCAGGCTATTGAATATGTACTTTCTGGCTTCTTTAGACTTCATTCCTGTCTCTGCCTCGTGCTCTTCCAGTGTCTTATTGGATATTTCAAAGAAGAAGAAAGAATATATTATTATGTACTAAATGTACATTTTTATTTCTTTAATTTCGGCGCATTTACTCTTAATATAATGAATATTCTCAGGCAAACAATAGTTTCAAAAGAATAACTACCAAAAATGTATTTTAAGTACGCCAAAAAAAATGACTAGTGCTTGAAAAAAATCACATATATGGCTAGGTATGGTGGCTCATGCCTATAATCCTAACACTCTGGAGGCCAAGATGGGTGTGCATTTCTTGAGCTCAGGAGTTTGAGACCGAGCTGAGCAATAAAGAGACCCTGTCTCTATTAAAAACAGAGAAAACTGAGGCAAGAAGATCACTTGAGCCCAAGAATTTGGGTTTGCTATGAGCTATAAGGCCACAGCATTCTAGTCAGGGTATCAGAGTGAGACTCTGTCCCCCCCCACCAAAAAAAGAAAAAGAAAAGAAAAACATTGCATCTATGTCAAACCCCTTAAACAAAATAACTAATTATAAAGTTAAACACTGAGAATGTACTGATCCCGCCAAGATTCTAGTATACTTGGAGCATGTAGTAAGTGGTTCCATTCAGTCCCTGTCTTACAAAGCTTAATGTCAAACTGAGTGTAGAAAGTAAATATACAACATAAATATAGTTATATACATAACAGTTAAAAAAAAATTGAGATGAGTTAATAATTATGTTGTCAGATTAGAAAATGAGCTAAACTATTCTGAAAGGGTTTTTTTCTTAAAAAAGGGTCAAAAATGAAAATTTAAAAGAAGAAATTTAATAAAAGTAAAAATGGAAGGTACTGCTCATGTATTTGAGGCATCTTAGAAAAACTTTTATTTATTTATTTATTTGTGTATTTTTTTATTGAATCATAGCTGTGTACATTAATGCAATCATGGGATACAATGTGCTGGTTTATATAAAATTTGAAATGTTTTCATCAAACTGGTTAACATAGCCTTCACAGCATTTTCTTAGTTATTGTGTTAAGACATTTATATTCTATACCTAGTAAATTTCATATGTACCCTTGCAAGATGCACGTAGGTGTGGTCCCACCAATTACCCTCCCTCCACTCATCCTCCCCTCTCCCCTCTCTCTTCCCTTTCCCCTTCTTGAGCTATAATTGGGTTATGGTTTTCATAAGAAAGCTATAAATTGGTTTCATAGTAAGACTGAGTACATTGGATACTTTTTCTTCCATTCTTGAGATACTCTGCTAAGAAGAGTATGTTCCAGCTCCATCCATGTAAACATGAAAGAGGTAAAGTCTCCATCTTTTTTAAGCCTGCATAATATTCCATGGTGTACATATACCATAATTTATTGATCCATTCGTGGGTCGATGGGCACTTGGGCCTCTTCCATGACTTAGCAATTATGAATTGGGATGCAATACACATTCTGGTACATATATCTTTGCTATAATGTGATTTTTGGTCTTCTGGATATTATACCTAGTAGAGGAATTGTAGAATCAAATGACAGGTCTATTTTTAGATCTCTAAGTGTTCTCCAAACATCTTTCCAAAAGAACCATATTAGTTTGCATTCCCACCAGCAATGTAGAAGTGTTCCCTTTTCCCCACATCCACGTCAACATCTCTGGTTTTGGGATTTTGTGAGGTGGGCTAATCTTACTGGAGTTAGATGGCATCTCTGATGATTAAAGTTGATGAGCATTTTTTCATGTGTCTGTAGACCGTGTGCCTGTCTTCTTCAGAGTAGTTGCTCTTCAAGTCCCTTGCCCACCCTGAGATGGGATCACTTGTTCTTTTCTTGCTAATACATTTGAGTTCTCTGTGGATTCTGGTTATTAAACCTTTGTCGGAGACATAACCTGCAAATATCTTCTCCCTTTCTGAGGGCTGTCTGCTTGCTATACTTACTGTGTTCTTGGCTGTGCAGAAGTTTTTAGTTTAAAAAATATGGAACGCTTCATGAATTTGCGTGTCCTCCTTGCGCAGGGGCCATGCTAATCTTCTCTGTATCGTTCCAATTTTAGTATTTGTGCTGCCAAAGCGAGCACAGAAAAACTGTTTCTCTCTTTTTTTTAGGAGACAAAGTCTCACTTTGTCGCCCTGGGTAGAGTGCTGTGGCAACACAGCAACCTCCAGCTCTTGGACTTAGGCAATTCTCTTGCCTCAGTCTTCCGAGTAGCTGTGACCACAGGTGCCTGCCACAATGCCCAGCTATTTTTTTGTTGCAGTTTGGCCAGGGCTGGGTTCGAACCCGCCACCCTTGGTATACAGGGCCAGCACCCTAACCACTGAACCACAGGCACTGCCCAGAAAAATTGTTTTCCTAAATATTATCTTTTTTAAGTGAAATTACCTTTAATCTCCAACCGGAATGAATCAGATCTGTTTCTTTGCAAAAAAATCTTGTAGATTTTGTACCCACATTCAACAACTGTTCTCCTGGTAAGCCTTGAGTCTGAGAAATATATCGAATCTGAAAAATAATTTACAAAACAGAATGTTTTATTCTTTCATTTATAAATGTCATTGAAACATATCAGATGCTAGGCTAGATATGAGTAATGAAAAGATATAGTCTGTGCCCTCAGAAATTCACAATCCAGTGGAGAACACACATGGAAATGGTGTTATAAATACCATAAAAATTCATGCTTGGAGGAAAAACAGAGAGAGCATACCTAACTTAATTGTAGTCAGGTAAAGTTCCAGAAGAAGTGATGCTCAAGATGGGTCTTAAAGGACAAATAGCAGTTAGAACTGGAGGGATGGGGAAAACCTGACTATACTCAAGTTGTAGTAAGTATAAATATGGAAAATCAAGAGAGAATACCCACATAGTCAAAGACTGGAAGTAGAGGGTACTTAGGAAAAAAAATGGCAAGAGATAAAATTGAATTAGCAGGCAAAGGGCATTATCAGCAAACTGAGAAGTTTTGATTATGCTCCAAGAGATAGTAATAGGAAATGACTAGAGACATTTAAGCACTAAATTAACGACTTATATTTTTTAAGTAATGTCTGAGAATGAGTGAGGGGATGAGGCCAGGAGAAACAAAGGGAATCTGAATTGAAAAACTGAATGGGAACCGAGAGGAAGGAGTGGATTCAAAAGAGGTTTAAATTAGTAAAGACTGGGTGAGTTACTACGGCAGAGTTTGGAGGGGACACTGATAAATGCCTACTTGTGTCTGTAGCACAGATGTGGGTATAAAGGAGCCCTTCCAAGGAGAATACTAAGAACCTCCAGCCTCAGGGCCTCTACACTTACTATTTCTTCTGTGTGGAACACTCTTTCCCCAGATACCTACCTAGGCTCTCACACTTCCTTCGGCTCTCTGTTCAAATGTCACCTTCTTCTTGAGGCCTTCCATGACCCACCAACAAATAACAGCAAGCTCTGTCCTTCTCAGTACTACCCAATTCTCCTGGCTTTTCATTATCTCATAGTCTGTGCATTTGTTTTCCATTTTCTTACCCCACTTCCCATAGAATACTTTCCATGAAAGGAAGAATTCTGTTTTGCTTACTTATGTATCCCCAGCACCCGTGATAGTGCTTGATACACAGCAGGCCCTCAAATATGGGTTCCCCCCACTTACTAACTAGAAAATATATCGTCTTTCCATCCTTCCTTCTTAGGAATACTCAACTCCTTTAACCTATATTTAAGAATAAATGGGGACCTTTTTATTAACCTGAAGGACAGGAATACTCAACTCCTTTAACCTATATTTAAGAATAAATAGGGACCTTTTTATTAACCTGAAGGACTCTGCTCTGTCAATAAATTCAACTTCTCCTATATCTTCTAATTCTTCCTGTCTATGAGTTCTCTCTCTCTCCACTGACTACAAAAAAATGTTCAGTACCTTCCATCCTCGGAAAAAAAAAAAAAAAAGTAAAACAAAACAAAACCTCCCTTACCTTAACTTTCTATTTTCTCACTCTTTAAGACCCTTAAAATAGCAGCCTATATTATTTCACTTCCCGTTCACATCTCAACATGTTGCAATCTGAACTTTCATCACCCTCATGATATGGTACTAAGATAAGTAATGGCCTATATAACACACACATTTAATAGTCACACATAAATCCTTATCTTACTTTGATACTAACAGCAACTGCCTTTTTACATAAAAACTCTGCTCAGTCAATTTCCATGACACCATTATTTCCTGGTCCTTTTCCCACTTCTTGACACTTTTTTAAATGCTTTCCTCTATTGTTCTTTGGATGACACTGTTTTCCAGAGTCTCGTCTGTTTTCCCTCTACAAATCCCAAGTGCCCACAGTTTTATCTCTGTATTTGTATCGAAATCTTTAACTCTGAAGCTCCAGACCCAACTGCTTATTGAAACTCTTCACCTGTCTGGACTTTAGATACCTCAAACTGGACACATCCTAAACTGTTTTCTCCCCAGATCAGCTAATCCTTATTTATTTCCTCCTCTGATTAACACCAACACCATCCACACAAATCAAAAATCTGAAATTTATGCCAGATAAGTACCTTTCCCTTATCACCCTCCCCCAACATCCAAAAGCCTAATAATTCTACCTCATTAACATTGTTATAACTGTCCCCTCCTCTCCATCTCTTTTTAAGGGATGGAGTTACACAATTTCACAAGCTTCCTAATTACTCTACTTGGCTCCAGTCACCCCTAATGCTGCTACCCACTCACCCTCAATTAATTATTCACACTGTTACTAGACAGTCTGGCAAAATGTAAATCTGTTGCTCCCCAGAGTAAAACTAATTTTTTTTTTTTTTTTTTTGAGACAGAGCCTCAAGCTGTCACCCTGGATAGAGTGCTGTGGCATCCCAGCTCACAGGAACCCCCAATTCCTGGGCTCAAGCGAGTCTCCTGCCTCTGCCTCCCAAGCAGCTGGGACCACAGACGCCCGCCACAATGCCGGGCCATTTTTTGGTTGCAGCCGTCATTGTTTGGCGGGCCCGGGCTGGATTCGAACCCGCCAGCTCAGGTGTACGTGGCTGGTGCCTTATCCCGTTGAGCCACAGGCGCTGAGCCGTAAAACTTCTTAATAACCCTTTACTGCCTACTCTTTGCATGGGCCAGTTTTTTCTTTCCTATATTGCTAACTCCTACTTATCCAATGTACTTATTCCCCCTTACCCCAAATCCATGTGACAAACTTTTACTATGTGTTCTTCAAGACCCAGTTTGAGAATGTTCTCTGCAAAGCCACCCTGACAATGCCAAGCAGAAGTAACTACTCTCCTAGGTGACACCATCACATCTGGAGCACAACTTTAATGCATTTATAACATTATGTTACACTTTTTTTTTTAAATATGTCTGTTTTCCTACTAGATTCTGAGCCTCCTGGAGGGTCTGTTTTATCCACATTTGTATCCTTGTTCATGTAACATGACAACTAAAATCTCTTCATTACCTTTACCTTTCACTAAAGTTCTATCTCTTCCCCCTAACACTACCTACCCCCTAAAGTAGCTAAATTCCTAATTTTAAGGAAACAGAAAATGGAAGGAAAAAGTATCAAGTTTGGTACCTAGATGTCGCATCAGATAGAAAAGCCATCAACAATTCAATTTCAACAAACATACCTAGAGCATCTGTTAAGCGTTGGATGCTAAAGATATGCAGATGAATAAAACATGTTGCCAACCTCCCAGGTATATAATTCAGTGGAACAGATAAATATTTAAGCACATAACTTGCAATTAAGCTAGTAAGTGCTACTGAAGAAGGAAACAAAGTGCTAAAAGAACAGAGAGTAGAGCAATTAATGTGTTTGAAGGCTTAGGATGGCCCTGCAAAAATAAAACTAAACAAAGTGGCAAGCAAAGCTCTTAGAGTTTATTACTGGTCATAATGCCTGCCCAGTCTTTTCTGTAGAGACGAGCCTTGTTTCTGCTCAGGTTGGCTGTGAACTCCTGATCCAAGCAATCCTCCTGCTTTGGCCTCCCAAAGTGCTAGCATTATAGGCGTGAACCACCTCACCCAGGCTGAATGTATTGTTAATCTGGATCAGACAACAACTATTCTACATTTTTATTTTTAAACCACCTGTTACAGAATTTAGAAAAACTGGGTTTTGGTCAGAGCTTTCTCTTTAACATTACTCTTGTGACTTTTGAGAAGTCAACTCATTTTCCTGGACCTCAGTTTTCTCCTTTATAAAATAGGAAGGGCTATTATTAGGTAATCCCAGGGGTCCTTTTCAGTTCTTGGACATCAATTATCTAAGACTAGAATTATGAAATCCAAATCTAGAGCAGACTAGTGAATGAACTTTGCCGTTGCCACTAGGTGGTGTCCTGCTCCCGAGTACTATGTATGCCATGACTGTAATCCACAAAGCCAAGGCTACATTTCTAACATTTGACTAGTGCCTCAGTATTTCAGTAGCTAAGGGATTATGGGACTCTCAGATTAGATTTCCAACTCCTGCACAACTGGCAATAGTCTAGCATCTGCATTAAAGTTAGTAGTTGTATAAAAAGCTGAAGGAGGCCAGGATGTATGGAAAATTTCACAAAAACTATAACATCCTGGGAGGGAAGGTAGAGAACATAGAGTTATGAGTTAAAAGAGAAGATTCATGGGTAGAAAGTCGTTGAAAAATAAAGAGATTAAAGTCAATGATAACATCTAATTTAATAATTAATATTAAATGATTTTTAAAGTCATCTCAGAAACATTTAAGTCACCCAAATTAATTACCTCTCTTGTTCTTTTTAATATAGAAAACAGCCCTGAAAAATCAGAGTAAGGGTACAACACGTATGACTATTATTTGTGCTTGAAAAAGCTGTTTTCTATTTTTCCTTGCTTAAAAGCTAAATAATATATTTCCTAAATAAAAATTATATTTATCCACTATAAGCCAATAGACGGACAAAATTAATATAACCAGGCTGGTTGCCATGGCTCACACCTATAACCCCAGCTCTCCAAGACGCTGAGGTGTGTGGATTGCTTGAGCTTAGGAGTTTGAGACCAGCCTGAGCAAGAGTGATACCCCATCTCTACCAAAAATAGGAAAATCAGCCGGGTGTTGTGGCGTGCACCTGCAATCTCAGCTACTGGAGAAGCTGAGGCAGGAGGATGACTTGAGCCCAGGAGTTTGAGATTGCTGTGAGCTAGGCTGACACTATGGTACTCTAGTGCGGGCAACAGAGTGAGATTTTGTCTTTAAAACAAACAAACAAAAACAACTGGTATAACCACTTTGTTGATTTTGACTAAAATTTTCTATAAAATGAGTCAAGTATGTATTTCTCTAATAAGGGAGATACAGAATAATGAATAAGATAGCAATTTCTCCAAAAAAGAACCTTATTAAAAATCAAGATAATAGCAAACAACATTATCTAATAATTTAGAAAGGCTAATGACTATATCTAAAAACTACCATGAAAAAGGTGTTTAATGAGGTAATTTGCTGGATTCTACTGAGAATTATTGAAAGTGCTAAAAGAGACTTACAGTACCATGCAAAAACAGCTAAAAAGAATGAAGAGGGTTCAAGTGATTGATTGTTGTTTGTTTTTTTTTTTTTGTAGAGACAGAGTCTCACTCTATCGCCCTCCGTAGAGTGCTGTGGAGTCACAGCTCACAGCAACCTCCACCTCTTAGGCTTGAGCGATTCTCTTGCCTCAGCCTCCCAGGTAGCTGGGACTACAGGTGC
>CAUYRH010086600.1:0-49053 GCA_963574655.1 Perodicticus potto | reverse complement strand
ACAATTGTGTTCTGCCCCTAAAAGCTGTGGCACACACCAAGACCTTACCGTCCTCGCTCCTTCCCTCTCTCTGCTTTTCCTTTCCCCATCCCTCCCTCCTTCTTTCTCTGTCTGCTCTCCCCTTCCCTCACCCCCACCGTGTCAATAATTGTCATTAATTGTCCTCATATCAAACTTGAGTACCTGGGATTCATGCTTCTCCATTCTTGAGATGCTTTACTAAGAATAATGTGTTCTACTTCCATCCAGGTTAATACAAAGGCTGTAAAGTCTCCATTTTTCTTAATGGCCGAATAGTATTCCATAGTGTACATATACCATAGCTTGTTAATCCATTCCTGGGTTGGTGGGCATTTAGGTTGTTTCCACATTTTGGCGATTGTAAGTTGAGCTGCAATAAACAGTCTAGTGCAAGTGTCCTTATCTTATACAGCTTTTTTTTTTTTTTTTGCAATCCTCTTATGCTACTTATTGTCTGAAATTACATTTTCTTTCTTATACAACTTTTCTACCACTTCTATACTTTATATATTTCTTAAATTATTTTCAAGTCCTTCATCACAGTAGGTATTTTATTATCTTCCCGTTCTAGTCTGAATTGGGACTAGGTTTTTTTCTTTAATCCAAAAATATGGGGGATTAACTAGTAACTAGGTACCTAAATTAATTACTAAGTACCTAAATTAGAACCTCATAACTAAGACTTCCTTTCTCTGTTTTCCAGAAACAGAAACCTCTTGGGTTTTCTTTTTTGAATCTATGTCTTCTTTCTTGCATTCCTTTGTTTATGGAAAAACGTCTTCAGGTAACTTGCTAAGAAAAAAGAGAAATTTTCTTAGTTCTTGTATATCTGGCATTCTGTTTTCTAAATGCGTTTGCCTGGGTATAAATTCTAGTTAGACACTTAATTGCCGTTTAGAACTTGAAGGTATTGTTTGGGTATTGTCTTCTTGCATTTAGTGTGGGTAATGAAAAGTGTATTGTTTGTATTGTAGAAAATTTAGGATTTCTTTTTGATCATGGTTTAATGAAATTTATCAATGAAAAACTAGTTATGTATCTGTTTTCATTAATTCTTCTGGGCCTAGATGGGCACATTTAATTTCAAGACTCATACCCTTCAATCTGAGAAATTCTTTGGAGTTATTTATTCCCTTGATCATTTTCTAATTTTCATTTCTCTCTCTCTCTTTTTTGGATGTCCTAAACTGATCTTTTGTTTCTTGTTTTTCTCTCTTCCTTCTATATGACCACCATTAAAAAAGAAAAGAAAAGAAAAGAAAAAAGCAGCAGTATCAAATGGTATGTAGTGAAAAGTTTTCACTCCCAATCCCATGTAGCCTTAGTTCCTAAAGGTAACCTATACCACTTTTGGGGTTTTATTTATTTATTTATTTATTTATTTTGAGAGAGAGCCTCAAGCTGTCACCCTGGGTAGAGAGCTATGGCATCACAGCTCACAGCAACCTCCAATTCCTGGGCTCAAGCGAGTCTCCTGCCTCCACCTCCCAGTAGCTGGGACTACAGGCGCCCGCCACAATGCCCGGCCATTTTTTGGTTGCAGCCGTCATTGTTGTTTGGCGGGCCCAGGCTGGATTCGATCCCGCCAGCTCAGGTGTATGTGGCTGGCGCCTTAGCGGCTTGAGCCACAGGAGCCGAGCCGACTTTTGGGGTTTATTTTAAATCGTCCTATAGGCCAGGTGCATTGGTTCACACCGGTAATCGTAGCACTCTGGGAGGCTGAAGTTCGTGGATTGCTTGATCTCAGGAGTTTGAGACCAACCTGACCAAGAGTGAGACCCCATCTCTACTCATAATAGGAAAAATAGCTGGTTGTAGCGGTGCACGCCTGTAGTCTGAGCTATTTGGGAGGCTGAAGCCAGAGCATCGCTGGAACCCAAAAGTTTGAGATTGCTGTGTGCTATGATGCCACGACACTCTACCTAGGGTGACAAAGTGAGGCTATGTCTCAAAGAACAAAACAAAACAAAATAAAATAAAGTAAGATAAAATAAAATCTTCCTACAGGTAGTCCATGTGTGTTGTGGATTGTGTTCTTTCTGAGACCACACATGAATTACAGTTTTCCAATTTTCTTTTCAGTTAGATATAGCCACATAACTAAGTTCCAGTCAATAGAAGGAGAGTGGAAGTGATGTGTGCCATTTCTGGAGGAAGGCTTTTTGGGAATGGCTGGCCAGGTCTTCTCTTTTCTTCTCTGCCAGGAGGATATAAAAAATAACAAGAGACCTTGAAGGGATGATAGAACCATAAACGAGAAGGACACTGGGCCCAGAAGTCACTACTTGGAAGACAGCAGCTCATTGACCAGGAGTTATCTACTTTAAACTGTTTCATGGGCGTGAAATGAACCTCTGTTGTGTTTAAGCCATTATATACTTTTTAGTCTGATGGCAATGCCACTGAGCATTATTTAAGATACACCTGCAGTCATTTCTCTACCTTTTTGTTTTTTTAAACAAAACTTACTTGTTTCTTCTCCTTACTAGCTATGCTTTCTGGCAAAGTATTGATTTCTGAGAGCTTTTTCTTGCTCTGCATTTTTTTTCCTTTTCACGCATTCAGTTCTTGTGTTACGTATGTGATGTGGTCGGGGATCTCTCTGAAGCTATTTTTGATCTGTATCCCACGTTACTTGTATTTTCTCCCAGCTGATTTGTGTTTGTCTGTTTATCTTGGTCTTTTTCTTTTGTGTTTCAGATTTTTCTCAGGTGTTTGTTGAATCTTAGACCAGTTATATGTAAGAATGAGGCAACAGAAATCACTTGAGATACCTGCAGATATGTAGGTAGGGTTCTGCTGTAGAGTGGTGGAGAACTCTTCACGTCTGCATGGCAGTCTTTCCTCTGTGGGCTGGTCCACCTCATTTTCTATTGGGCAGACACATGGCTAGCAGATAACTACTGTGTATCTAGACTTTTGGTTAGTCCCCCTATTTTCAGCTGTCTTTACTGCACCCTCCCTTGTGGGTTCCGATGGCGTGTTGTCCCCCTTCATTCTGGGGCTTACTGCCTCGCTTCCTTAGCTGCCACTCTTGATCGGCTTTGTGTCTTCCACAGGTCAGTCTCCTGCCCTATCGTGTAACCTCCCTGATTTCTCTTGGCTGTTGTGGGTTTGTGCCTTTTAACTCCTCTGCTGTCATTTTAGTGGAGCCGCTGGAGGGAGAGGAGATAAATGGGTGCTTTCAGTGGTTCAGATTCTGTAGTTGATTGTTTCTGTACTTACGTGTGAATTTTCAGTTTGTTGTGTGAAGTCAGCCAGCTCCACTTAGCTGACAGCAGAATGGGGCAAAATGGTAAATTTTTAGCGATTTGGTTCTTCAAATACATAATTTAGAACATTAAACACGTTCTTTAATTTACAAAGTACTTCCTTTGACAAATAGTAATTTTTTACACCCTTCTTTAATATTATTCAAAATTAGAACACATCGAATATTGTGACTCAAAATTAATGAACAAAATATTCCTTTGTTTCAAACTGTATGGATTCTTGTAGAGATTCTGATTCAGAATCTGCTCCCTACCACCGTAATGTTCTATCCTTAAAGAATTGCTAATTTAAAGACTGCATTGGTATAGCACTTGCCTTAAAGAAATATTTAGTTATATGTAAATGTGAAAAATTTAGCACATACTTCAGGGAAAATTTTGAAAAGTATTTCTAACCAATGATACAGCATGATAAAGATAGATAAAGGATATTTGTATTCCAATTTTTTTTTTGCAATTTTTTGGCTGGGGCCGGGCTTGAACCCACCACCCTCAAGTGTATGGGGCCAGGGCTCTACTCCTTGAGCCACAGGCACCACCCTGTATTCCAAATTTTTAAATGAATTCTAGAAAACTATTGCTATCATATACACTATATATGTATGTATAAAATTTGCTTCTGTGCTATATAATAATCATAAAAACCTGCCTTATATGTATAGTCATTTCTTTTACATCTTTGTCTACCATTATTTGAATAGTGTTTTTCTGTGTAATTTTAGCTGTCTTCTATTAATAGAAACAGAAATCCTTTTAAAAATGAACAACAGGCTGGGCGGTGTGATGACTCATGCCTGTAATCCTAGCACTTTGAGAGGCCCAGGTGGGTGGATTGATTGTACTCACGAGTTCAAAACCAGCCTGAGCAAGAGTGAGAACTCGTTTCTACTAAAAATAGAACAAACTAGTTGGATATGGTGGCACACGCCTGTAGTCCCAACAACTTGGGACACTGAGGAAGAGGATTGCTCAAGCCCAAGAGTTTGAGGTTGCTGTGAGCTGTGATGCCACGGCACTCTACCCAGGACTACAGAGTGAGACTTTGTCTCAAAAAAAAAAAGAAAGAAAATATTATTTGCATTTTTACAATGACATTATTCATATTAGTTATAAAATTAAAGATTAAATAAAAATAAAGCTATCTAACTATAGATAATGGCCAGGTTTTTAAATGAATGCAATTTTATATTACCAAAAGGTAATAATATCCAAATCTACTTAAGAAGACACTGGTGCTGTATCTATCTAGTATCTATTAACCACTGTTAAAACACCCATTTTGGTGGAGAAGATTTACTTACACTGTGAGAAGAATATCATGACTATAAGAAGAGAAAAGAAATTGCAAATTATGATGGAGGTATAAAGATGAGGTTATTATAGACTCTGATAGTTAATAGAGCAATAAAAAGTGACATTTGATATGAGCTATTTTGATTACAGAAAAGGCTATGACTCATTTTTACACTCATACTTCTTCAAGAAAATTTTCAGATTTATAGTATTGACCCTTTAATTTTCTTTCTTTCTTTCTTTTTTTTGGGGGGGGGAGTAACATACAATAAATAAATCATGTTACATTTTTCCCAAAGGGTAAAAGAATTACTTTGAATAATAGGATGGGCTTTCAACTAAGAATGTTAGAGATTCTCCTGTTGCAAGATCAAGTCAAAGTATTCCATCTAAAACAGAGGTATTGTTGGTGGAACCTAAGGAATAA
Source organism: Perodicticus potto (assembly GCA_963574655.1). NCBI lineage: Eukaryota > Metazoa > Chordata > Mammalia > Primates > Lorisidae > Perodicticus > Perodicticus potto. Next base: position 44,040 of record CAUYRH010086600.1, on the reverse strand, counting down.
TGTATTTTGTAGTCTCTGATGTTGCAAAAGAATCTGCTCAAACATATGATCTCCATCATGTAAAGTTAGAGCCTGGAATCACACCTTTCATTTTCTTTTTGTCTCCTCTAGCAGCCCTGAAGAGTTCCACCAAATTGCAAACTAGAGTCAGGTAATAATGTTTGTTTCCTAGCTTTCAGAGGAAGCTGTTTATTTTAGTAGGCAATTTTCATGTGTGATGAAGTGAAATGTTGAGAAGGCAGCCTCTCATCAGTGGACAAACAATGCCTAAGAATTTAGCTAATGGCCCCCCTTCAGTGCAGAGAATAGACGGCAACAATTGTACTTGCAGACTAGACCCAGAGCTGCTTGTTTGGCTGCTAGGTGTTAATGCAAATTTGTTCTTCAGCTCATTCAACCCTGGGGCTCCCATCCTTTGATTTAATTAAATGTAATTGGTTACATTGCTCCTCCCAGGCCCCTGAGGTGTTTTTGTTTATTGCTTACTCTTTGCAATAAAGCTTCAATTCATGGCACAAAATGCTGGATAAATAAGAGTCTTTTTTTTCCTGTGTTGGATTTGCTGGGAGATTATTACCTCCAAATAGTTTGGCTTTACTGTTAAAAGTAAATGACCAGTGAAATAAACTCATTGGGTGGCAAATGTAGCATATCCAGAAGCAAGGAATTAAGTAGGGTAAATTACATGAGATTAGGAAAGGATATGAAGTTGTAATGTTAAATTAGTAAAGATTTGCAAGAATACTGTAACATTGTCAATAAATAAGGCTTTATTAAGTGAGATCGTCATCGTTGTAGCATGTTGTTCCTAAAAAATTACTTTAAAATGCCAGTTATGAAATAATCTGTCAATTTGTTTTTTAATTATGCAGAATTGTCTTACTCATAAATATGCAAGTGGCATTGTTTGGGACAAAAGTGAGAATCGTATTGACTTCAGTTAGGTCAGCACAATTAACCTATCCCTTTTTAATGAGAAATCTTTTTTCCCTTCTGCATTAAGTGTATGTTTTTCCCTTCCTGGAGGAATCATAAATAACATTTTTGGTAAAGGGATGGGTTTTCTCCCTTTCAAATTTTCATCTCATTTTGAGAAGTGGGATAAATTCACTTTGTGTTAACTTCTGAGGAGGAACTCAGTAACTTAGGAAAATTGAGAAAATACAATTAGTACTTCTTAATTCAGTTTTAAGTACCAAACTGTATAAATGACATTTTTCCCTTTTTGTTCCTTCAGTGGGATAAAATGGCCTACCAGAAACTGGCATTTATTATGGTACTGTCTGGTTAGTCCCTTTATTGCCTTCTTCTTTAGTTGGTCTTTATTTTTTACCTTTTGCTGTAGAGGTATAAGAAACCACATCAATGACATTTTCATTAATGCAATGGACTTTCTAAATCTTGCTGTGTCACAGTCCTAACTCATATCTCTTTTGATGGGAAAAAATGAAAAATCCATGATAAGAACACAGGTATTCTCAGTGCAATATAAACCTTCAATTTCTCACAATAGGATTGTTTTGCAGAAATGTTTTTCTGGGCTCCTATGGCATTCTGTTGCTGGGATTTCAGGTTTATCATGTTGTGATATTGTGCTATCAGGTTGGGCCTTTCTTCTGGTGGATGCCCCTGATGAAAACCAAATGGTAATAGAAAACTAGAAAACATTACCTTTGGAAAGTGGGGAACTCCGCTCAGATGATAGCACAACAGTGAGTGTTCAAAGAAGAAATCAAGTCCCGTATCACATCTCGGAAATGAGTTGTTAAAAAGGCTGCTCTTCACTTTCAGAGAAAGCTTTCGTATTGACTCCCTATGAGCCCACACATAGGCAGAAAACCGAATTGTGGTCCTGGGTCCTAAAACCTGGATGAACTGGGCATGGCAGTGTGCATATAGTGTAGTCTCAGCTACAAGGGAGGCTAAGAAGGGAGGCTCGCTTGAGCCCATGAGTTTGAGATTACAGTGAGCTATGATCTTGCCACTGCACTCCAGCCTGAGTGACAGAGTGAGACCCTGTCTTAAAACAAAAAGCAAAATGACAAACAGCAATCCTTGGAGGGAAATTACAGGCTTTCTTTGACAGCTGGGTTCAGGATGACTTAACTTCTTGCCTAGTTTTCATACACCATTTTACGTTTTACAATAACTCTTGCCCCACATATAGGCAAAGAAGAATATTTAACATATAATGTGGTGGATACTGAGGGAGTTCTTTTGTAAATGGAAACGGAAAGTCATAGACAGAAGGGAGGGAAATGTTCCAGTGGTCTTTTAGACAAAACCAGATACCCTTCTCTTGTACTTGAATAATTTTCCTCCCTGCACACTGGTAATAATAAGCCCACTGCCCGTCCCCTGACTGTGACTCTTCTGAATCCGTGGCTTTGATTGGAAACTCTCAACCCCTGCCTGGCCTCCGGAGCACTGATTACGAAGGCACCCCACACACTTCCTCATAAACATTTGGCAGATCAGAACGTACTGAGAAGAGATGCCCCTGGTCTCAGAAGAGCACACTGGTGGGAGAAGAAATAGAACATTTTCCCTCTTGCAGCTGTCAAAGAGTGATTATGTCAAATGGGTTTTCAAGGAGCCACAAAGTAATTACAGGGTAACTTCTTGACATTATTTTCCCATGTTTGACTCAGCAGATGATGATGATTAATTGATGTGTATTATTTTATGGCTCTCTGAAACTTTGTTTGATACTTTTAGATAGAGGTAGGACTCAGTCTTCATTTAGACTAACAAAATTTGCCTTAAATTTTAACCTGTTAACTCTTCCTTTGTAATAGATAATTTCCTAAACTAGCAAGTTGTCTGGTGGCCAAGAGACTATGTTTGGGCTGCCTTTTTCATGTAAATTTTTTTAAAAAAATAAATCTTGTGCTTTCCAAGTAGTGTTTTTTCTTTTACTTTTTATTCTTTTAGTAAAATTCTTTTACTAAATTCTTTTTATTCTTTTACTGTTAATTTCTGTGGCTATTGTGAGAGTTAAATGAGTTAAATATTGAAAAGTGCTAAATCCTCAGTGCATGGTGTGTGATCAGTGAATGCCAGCTATGTTAAAAAGTGACATAGTCCTGGGCAGTGTCTGTGGCTCAAAGGAGTAGGGCGCTGGCCCCATATACCAGAGGTGGTGGGTTCAAACCTGGCCCCAGCCCAAAACTGCAACAACAAAAAAAAACAAAACAAAAAAACGTGACATAGTCCCTATTAATCAGTCTTTCTATTGGTTTATATCTTTTTCTTAATTTTAGTTCAGTTTAAAAGAGGGATATTCAAATACAGTAGGCTTGAAATATATTTATGTATCCTTTTTAGGGCACAGTTTATGTATCGATGTTATTATTAACTGATTCCAAGCAAGTAGTTGATTTGGGTGAACCTGATCTGAACATCATAACTGATGCATAAAAACTAAGAAAGAGCAATGAAAATAGTAGGTAATGAATATAGTAGAGCTTTCATTGTTTTACTGAGTTTGTAAATTTTAAATGTTTTTTTAATCCAAGTTGTCAGTGATATGAGAAGTGTTTGTGATCTTAAGAGTTTTCATAAGCTTTTTACTAAAAGATGTTTCATAGCCCGAATGTGTCTTATAAGAAAAATATGTCTCACATTCTGAAGAGTCACAGGACTTCCTATTATACTAAATAGAATTATCTTAAGTTTTAGTTTTGCCTTTGTTCCAACTGAAATAATTATTCTCGGCTTGGCGCCTGTCGCACAGTGGTTAGTGCACTGGCCACATACACTGGGACTGGTGGGTTTGAACCAGGCCCAGGCCTGCTAAACAACAAGGGCAACTTTAACCAAAAATAGCCAGATGTTGTGGCAGGCACCTGTAGTCCCAGCTACTTGGGAGGCTGAGGCAAGAGAATCACTTAAGCCCAAGAGTTGGAGGTTGCTGTGAGCTGTGACGCCACGGCACTCTACCAAAGGTGACATAGGGAGACTCTGTCTCAAAAAATAAATAAGTAAAATAAAATAAATAAAATAATTATTCTCTGACCCTAAACTGTTTATTAAAAAATAATTCTCCTGAGTATGTGAATGTTACATGAATGACGTGGCATGGCCTGAACACTGATATTTGATTAACTTTTGAAAACATGCTTAAATATAGTTTATGTATTTGTGTTTGAGTAGAAGTTTTTTAAAGTTTTCGGGTATCAACATTTTATTTAAAAGTATTATTTTTCAAAAATTCAAGGGAAATATTTTAGAATCAAACATCTTTCTATAATGGGACCCACCCGTGCTCGTTTACAGACTGAATGTGTTCATTTGTGTGCTGTGGTTTGTAAATAAATGTGTGTTTTGTAAGTAAATGAAGTAGGTGAACTATTTATTCGCTGCGTTGCTGCCTGCCAACTGGATATATCATCAACATTCCAGGTACAAAAGATGTTTAACCAGTTCAACTGAATAGTCATCCTTTGTCTCCACATGTGTTTCACAAAGAAAAGATGGTGCTCTCTTGGTAACAGAAGGATGGGAGTCTAGGGTTTGCAGAGCCATCTTTATTATGTGCATACTGAATGAAAAGAAACCAAGTATTCAACTGCGGGCTGCAGGGTGGTGAGGGTTTTTTTTTTTTTTTTTTTTTGCAACTCTTGGTTGAGTTCTCCATTGATAAAATATTTTAGACCTTTAAAAAACCCATCTGTTTATAAGAAGCACAGGGAATGTACCCGTCTGTTGAATTTATTAAGCATATTGCAAATAACAGATGGTTTAGCAATAGGTTTACCCTTCTGGAGGGATTTGTTGCTGCTAAAAGTAACAAATCTTTGTCTTTCAATATTAACACATCTTAGGACATTTTGACAGAGGTTTATTTTCATTATAAAATAAAGCTGTCCTTGGCAGTCTGATCTACAAAGCTCTCACCAATTGAGTAAACATTCCCTGATTGCTATTGGCTCCCTTGCTGTTCTCAGGCTCCGCCTTTGACATGTTTAATATTTTTAATTCCCTATCCAGGTTATTAGGAAACATTAAGTACTCAGGACTTTTCCAAACCTGAAGGTTAGATACATTTGCTCTGTATTTCTGTAATTGTAGTTATAGCAATATGACATGGGCTACTTATAAGAAAGATTATAATTCATAGGCAACTCTATATTACTATGTATATAACTCAGCTTATAACATTTCCTTTATTTTAATTTTTTTCAGCTTTTTGTATTTCCTTGTATTATTTTATTCTTTCTTGTCAAGTATGGATTTTTCTTGTAAGGCCCTTACAGTCGATTCCCTGTTTCCTTTCTTTCTGTAAACTTATTTAAATACAGGTTGTCCCAAAACTTACTACAGAAAGGGAAAAAGGGAAATTGTATCTAAATGTACTTTTATTTACAAGATGTTCATTACAAAATTTTACAAAATATTTACAGAATATTCTCTATGTTTTGGCTACCTCTTTAAAAAATTTTACTGGTATTTTGTATTTTAGGTATTTTGTAAATAAAGGTACTTTTAGCTACAATTTCCCATTTTCCCTATGTATGCTGACTTTAGGGACACCTTGTATATTACATTTATTTAAGATGGCAAATAGATGTAAAATAATATTTATAATCTATATAAGAGATAAAGATTAACAGAACAATATATATCCATGACTACACTATGGTGAGTAAGTGAATTTTTCAGGGCAACAAGAACGGGGGCATATTATGGATAATTGGGAGTTAAATGGATAATGTGTCCACCTAGGCTGAGACCAGAAAAATCTTCCTTCATGAAAATGCATCATAGTCTCAAGCCCAACTATTAAAGCTGTCATAGCAGCAAACATTCCTTTTCTTTGCAGAAAGTTTATGGCTGTGGCAACTGGGTTGCAGACTTTCAGGCTGAGTATGGTGTGTCCTATAAGCTGGCTTACCAACACTTTTCTTTTTTTTGGAGACAGAGCCTCAAGCTGTTACCCTGGATAGAGTGCTGTGGCATCACAGCTCACAGCAACCTCCAACTCCTGGGCTTAAGCGATTCTCTTACCTCAGCCTCCCAAATAGCTAGGATTATAGGCGCCCACCACAACGCCCAGCTATTTTTTGGTTGTAGTTGTCATTGTTGTTTGGCAGCCCCAGGCTGGATTTGAGCCCGCCAGCTCTGGTGTATGCAGCGGGTGCCTTAGCCGCTTGAGCTACAGGCGCCAAGCCAACATTTTATTTTCATTTTATTTTTTTTGAGACAGAGTCTCACTTTGTCGCCCTCAGTAGAGTGGTATGGCATCATATCTCATAGCAACCTCAAACTCTTAGGTTCAAAGGATTCTCTTGCCTCAGCCTCCCAAGTAGCTCGAACTACAGGCACTCACCACAACACCTGGCTATTTTTACAGACGAGGTCTTGCTCTGGCTCAGGCTGGTCTTGAACCTGTCAGCTCAGGCAGTCTACCCACCTGGGCCTCCCAGAGTGCTAGGATTATAGGGATGAGCCACTGCACCCGGCTAGGCCAACATTTTAAATGTTAAAATATAACCACTTTCCGCAGCATTCCCCATACCCAGATGAGTGTTCAGTGAATGTTATCTGTTATTTGGATGGTGATATAATTCTGTATGATCATTTTAATCCCTGTGTCTTAGCTTTTGTTTGTATAAACTTTATCTATAAACTTTGTAATGTATACTCTACGTCCCTCAAGTCATTGTTTCTTTTATCATATTTTATCCTAACGTTTCCTATATCTTTAAAACAAAAAATATCATAGTTTAATTCCTTATTTAACATACCTAGTTCATTCCAGGGTTGTCTAGAGGAATCCAAAATTCTTCCTTTTCTATCATATATATATTTCTAAGGCTTATAAATTCATACTGAATCTGAATTGAATTTGTTTTCTATATTTAAAGTTTCATGTTTAACAAAGTAAAAGCCAATTTTTATTTGACTCTTTCAAATTCTATTTTTTAAACTCTCCTGACTTTCCTTACCTAGTATTTACTGAATACAAATGCAAGTTATTAAAAAGCTTCAGTATTAAAAAACTCTTAATCTAATTCAAGATAACCTCAGTTTTTGTAATTTTCATTTGATTTAAATGAAACTTTTATTTATTTTTTTAAACAGAGGAACATACAAATATTTACAGACGGGCAGCTGTCACCAGCCCTCCCGTTTCCTGCTCTCACTGTTCCCTACACTGTCATTCTTTCTTCTTGGGGTGTCAGGAGTTGTAAACTATTACTTCCTCTGTGAGGCTTAGCCCATGTTCCCTGGCAGAGTTGGTGGCTGGCTTCTGTTTGTGCCCTGAGCTCTTTGTTTATACCCTGACTGCAACACTGTCTTATTGTATTATAATTATTTGCTTACTTGCCAGTGTCCTTAGCAGACGTGGTGGTGACTTTGTCTTATTCCTTGTTGCCTCCCAGAGATCAATTAACACAAGTTTGTTGGTGGATGAAGTAGTCTTTTGTGTGCTTGTGAAAAACCAAAAAAAAAGACATCCAGAGATGCTATTAATTCTTCTCTTTTAATTCATCTATTTGGTGAAAGCTTTCCTTCCCTTTTTAGATAAAAATTGCCAATAGATTTCCAACAGAAATGGCAGAAACCTAATTGCTAATTTACTGTTTGTGTTTGCATATATTTAACTAGGACCTCAAGTGAAAATATTAGAGTGGAATGTTAATCATGATGTGAGGTCTAATCAACTATGAGTAAGTTTGCCGTTATTTCCAACTTCACATAAAGGCATCTTGTTGTCTATGGGCCATCTATGTTTTGGAATATGAGCATCGTTAGGTTCTTTTCAACAACTGTGCACTATCTAATGAATTTACATATATAAATACTACTAATTAACATTTGTTTATTTATTTTGCATTTCACTGCTATTTACTAACAGATTTCAAGACAATAGATAATTTTGTAACCTCAGTTTTATAAAAACCACTAGTATTTTTGGTTCCTAGCAACCATTTAATATGTAAATTAGGTATTTTCAGGCTTAATGTACTTCATTTCTATAAAACAAATACATCATTAATCTGATTAAGTTCTTGGGTGGGAGTGCTGTCCTCAGATCATTGTGGATTGTTTATTGTTGGGCATGCATCCAAAAAAAAAAAATTCAAGCATGGCACTTACAGTTTAAATTTAGGAGAATTGTTGAAACCTCCTGAATGACATTTTCCAGAAGAATAGAAAGGCACTGCTTACTTACAATTGCAAGCATTACCTAAAACTTAATGATGTTCTTATCCTTAATTACAACTCAGTTTGATGATGATTCAGTGCCTGAAATTATGCCATGTTTTCCTTTGATGTTATAAAATGTATAATGAAATAAAGGTGATCCAAGTGAATCAAAAATAGATTCTGGTTTTCTAGTAGTGACTTAATCACTGTGTTTCTGAATTCAGAACTTACTTGACTGTCATGGCTATTATTTGGTATGTCTTTAGCTTTTAGTCAAATTTACTACTTAAGAACTGAGAATGTTTAATTTTAAGGTTAAGGAAAGTTCATGATGTTTTCATTCACACAGCAGAAGGACCTTTTAAAGAAAACTTAGAAGTTATTTGAATTCTGCCTTCTTAGTTCTCAGTTTACGAAGTTATATGTCCTTTTGGAGGTGGTATTTGTCTAATATAATTATGGTGTTCCTTTACTAAATGTCTATCATAACACTTCATTCATTTGTGTAGAAATCCTGTGAAGTTGTTATGTTTATTCCCATTTTGTGAATGATTAAACTAAGGCTCAGAGTGGTTCAGTAGGTGACCAAGGGCATATAGCATGTGATTAATCTAGGACTCAAAACACAATTCCCACTCCAGAGTCCCTGCCTCCTCAATAGAGGAGAGAAAGAAAGGGGATGATACATTAACTTTTTTTTTTTTTTTTTTTGAGACAGAGCCTCAAGCTGTGGCCCCGGGTAGAGTGCTGAGGCATCACAGCTCACAGTAACCTCCAACTCTAGGGCTTAAGTGATTCTCTTGCTTCAGCCTCCCAAGTAGTTGGGACTACCAGTGCCCGCCACAATCCCCAGCTATTTTTTCGTTATAGTTGTCATTCTTGTTTGGCAGGCCAGGCCTGGATTCGAACCCGCCAGCTCTGGTGTATGTGGCTGGCACCTTAGCCACTTGAGCTGCAGGTGCCGAGCCCATACATTAACTTGTAAGGCCCACACTCAAGGCTGGGATCATGTTGAACAGGGGTTGGCAAGCCTTTTTTGTAAAGAGTCAGATAGTAACTGTTCTAGACTTTGAAGGCCACATATAGTCTTTATCACATATTCATATTTTTAATTTTCCACAAACTATAAAAATACAGAAACCACTCTTAGCTTGAAAGCCATTAAGAACGAGGCTGAGGGCCAGATTTAACCAAAAGTCCTTAGTTCGCCGACTTCTGATTTAGGACAGTGTCGGTAAGCCCTATATATATTCTCTCCTGTCTATGTAACTATAGTCAACAATAAAATAATTTGTGTCCATAATAATGGCTTTTAAATGCAAAGAAAATGGATAAATTATGTTCTTTAAAACCTGTTTAACAAGACATGAAAGCATTATTTCTTAAATTTTCATCAAAGAAATCAAAATAAGGTTTGGGTGTTTATGGTAATGTTTTAGGTGTCCGGAAGATTCAACTTTTTGATTTGAAACAACTTCATAACAGATAAAAATGAAAGGTATTATTACAAATGGATTTTGACAATTATAGAATTTAGAACATACTATTTTAGTTTCATACCTGAGTGTTATTTTTTGAAATTCTTACCTCCTTACCTTACCAACCTTACCTTTGAAAAATGCTTACTCGATTATCCACCAATTTTTGAAATTGCCGACTACTGGTTCCTTGCCCCACCCCCACGGCATGCGTTTTATTGAAGAATAGTAAGGAGTATCTGAGAAAATGGTTCTTTACCTTTCTTAAGAAAAAAGCATCTTATAACAACAGATGCCAGGTTTTTGTTGATACATTGATGTTTACCTAGATGTGAATGTTTCTTTCTCCAACTCCTTGATTCATTAAAGATATGTTTTCAACAGGCTAAAGAGAATCAGATTTCTGCTCCCTTCTCTTTCCTTAAGAGGCCCTGAGCACGGTCACTGAGGGGTAGTGGGTTTCCTGATTAGGCACAGGGGATGTCTACGGACCTGGGGCTGTCAAGCCAATGGCTGGAAACTTTTTATTCAGCTCCTTGTGTCCATGTTTCTCTAATTTTTTAATTTTTCTTCAAGTCCTTAGTAATGTTTAGTAATATTTTTGGAAAAGTCAATGTTATGTCCAGCTGAGAGGGTAAAGAGATATTTGTACTTCTTTTCAGGCTGGAGAGAGGGATCCTGCGTGCCTAAGGCAAGTGTGTTGCTAAGCACAGGAACCCCAGTGGGCTTCCAGTTCCTTCTCGCTGGAGGGCGACCTTCTCAGAGGCTTTCTCCCAGCCGCGGATGGCTGCCAGGATACCATCAGTCCTACAATGCCTCATAAATGACTTTATAAAAGACCCCTCCAAAATTAGTAAATATTATTAGTAGTAACGTGAGATTATAGAAACAAGCATCCTGAGCCACTATTTCCGTGGTGAGGGTGGATTTTGTTCAAACCTGCCACCTTTGTTTTAAAGTCATACTTAGCAGTGGACCAAACACACAGCCCTACAACACTGAGGATATTGAGTTCAGTTGCAAAACCAAACTGCTGAAGTCACGCATGCAGGCACTTTCCCATGCCATTTACTGAGCATTTATTATGTGTCAGATTCTATCAAAAACACTTGGCATTCATTGTCTTATTTAGTTTTCACACTTTTAAGAGAAAACTGAGGCTTAGTAGAGGTTGAGAAACTTGTTCATGGTAACACAACAGTTCGTTACAGAGGCAGAATTTGAACATTGGCAATGTGACACCAAATCCATGATCTTAAATAGAAAAATACATTTTTTATACTATAAGAAATGTTTTATCCTTCTGTCAGACTGTTCATTTACGTAGACTAGCACTGAAAAGAGATTTGATAGCTACAAAAGGAGATTTAAAAACCTGAAACAATGGGAAATTCTACGATCCGTTTTAGAAATAAACAAAATAAAGTAAAATTTACTGAGTTTAAAGCAGCAATTTAAATAGCTGGGCGTTGTGGCGGGTGTCTGTAGTCCCAGCTACTCGGGAGGCTGAGGCCAGAGAATCGCCTAAGCCCAGGTGCTGGAGGTTGCTGTGAGCTGTGTGACGCCAGAGCACTCTACCAAGGGCGATCAAGTGAGACTCTGTCTCTACCAAAAAATAAAATAAAATAAAAAGCAGCAATTTAAATGATTAGAATTAACTACGTGTGGTATGATATGACTACCATAATTAATTCATATGTGATGCGTTTTGTTTGTTCGTGTGAAAATTAGTATTTTCGAAAATTATAGTAAGATTAGGCTAAGTGAAAGCAAAGTTAATTCTGCAAATATTTGTTGACTGCATTATATGCAAGAAACTGTGTTTAGCTGTAAGATATGTGCCAAACAAGACACAGCCCTGCCCATGAGTAGCTTACAGTTTAGTAAGTAAAGAAGACAAGGCCAATTTCAGTATGTTAGAAGTATTCAGTATGCTCATCGAGGGTGGCCTGGGGGAAGTCAGAGAAGGCTTTTCAGAAGCAGCAAAGTCTAAACTGGAATCTGGAGAAGCAGAAATTTATCTGAGGATAGGACCAGATATGCCTCAGTCAGAGGCAACAATAGCACAGCCAAAACCTAGAAGTGAAGGAAGGATTAGGGAAAGATGCCACAACTTGCTTTTCAGTGACGCTCGAGTTAGGGTCTTTTGAGAAGGAAGCAAGGTGAGGCTGAAGGGGCCAAGAGGCACAGATCATGAAAGGACTTTGGTACCCTGCCCTGAAAGCATTGGGGAGCTAAGGTAGGCCCTATGATCAAATCTGAGCTGTAGAAACATTTTCACTCTGGCTGCAACATGAGGAATGGAATGGAGAAGAGCAAGCAGGGACAACTGGAGGCTAGGACTGTGGCAGTGGGAAATAGAGGTGGGTGGATTCCAGATGAAGAGAGTAAAATTCACTGAGCTTGGTAGATGGGTCAACCAAAGGTAGGGAAAGAGGAAAGAAAGAGAAGCTAAAGACGTCAGCTTGGCAACTTGGTTAGAAAGAGGGAATAGGGCATCAAGATAGAACTAAAAAGGGGAAAATGAAAAACTATGCAGACATTAGTAGTTTACTCCAATATGGGATGTCAGCAAAGGTCTGTGTGTACCGCAATGAGATTTTCACTAATGCTGTGCTTTCCTACCCAAATCATTAGCTGTCATTCATTTCCAGTTTTGTGTAGTACTGGTTTACCCAGTTAATTTTTGCAGTATAGATTCTAGGAAAACAATATTTTGATTTGTTGGATAATTTTTACCTACAAAGCTTTTATGAGCTAGTATTTCTAAAAATTCAAGGAACAGACCTCATTAGTTCAGTGTTTTAAATATTATGTTATTAAATTTTTTGGTATGACATTGCAAATTATTGGTGCTTGATAATAGTTTCATTTGAGATTAAAATTCCGAATTCTCTTTAATTCCCCCAATTGTATACGTATATATACACATATATATACACACACACAGTCGTGTTATTTTTAAAACAAAATCCAAAATCATGCTAAGTGAATCTGGCAGGTGGTGGTGATATTTTAGGTAGTGCTTATTAGAGCAAACTTCTGGAATTTTTGAAGTTCATTCATCTTTTCTGTATTTTGTCTCTCTGGAACGTGACTACATGGTGGTCAGAAATGTGAAAAGCATGGCAGCGTATAGCCCAGTATGAATATAAAACTTTAAAGGATAAAACTACATTACGTTATATTTAGGATTTATCCACTGTACCATTGTTAGTTGATATAGTTAAAAGGTATGACCCAACAAGATTTAGAGAACTACCACTCTGAATTTCTGATTTTGTGGACTTCGGATCTTTTTGTTGTTGTTTTTTTTTAATGTTATCTCCTCCAGAGATTCACCAAGAAATATACTCTTTTGTTTTCCTGCCACCTGTATTGGTTTTATTGAAGCTAAAAAACATAGATAGCTAAAATTTAGGGTTTTATTGTTACATTGTTCTAAGCTCTTTCTATGTATTAATTCTTATTATCTTGGCAGTAACTCTTTGAGGAAGATACTTTTACCTCCATGAAGAAATTAAGGCACCAACAGGTTAAGTAATTTCTTAATTAGATCAAGGTCCCTCAGCCGGCAAATAGGAAGCTGGGATTTGAAGTCAGGCAGTCTGGCTCCAAAGTTCATGCCCATAACCAACCCTTTCTTGATACTCCTCCTCAAGAACACCAGACTTGCATCTTCCTACTAAATCTGGTATCAGTGAAGTAACTTCAATAAAACAACATTCTATATCACACTAAATCGAGGACCTCAGTTTGAATTTAATTGGTTTTAAAATTTTGTCTTTAGTTTGTAAACTTGTTTTGGTTTCACTGTTGTATAGAGGCTGTAACTCTAAGGAGGTTATACTTGTACTTGTGCATAAAAATTAAAATTAAAAAAATTATTGATGTAACCAGAGTAGAGTTCAGTTTTTTTCCTTATTTATCAATTTAATATTGCTTAAGTTTAAGAAACACTAACAAGTGTCACAAAGTCAGGCTTCCAGTAGGGTATAGCGTTCCTTAAGGATATGCTCCCTACTAGTCTTCAGTTTGATTTCTCACCTTTTCCATCTTTACACATTATCCTTCAGGAACACTAAACTAGTCAGGTGTCCTTTTTCTTGTCTTGACTGTCACTGCTGCATAGCATTATCTCTTCTTATTTGCTGCCCCCTTCAACTCAGATCAGGTGCTCCCCTTCTAGGAAGAGGAGCATGGCATCCCCTCATCCTCACCCCAAGCTTTGTTGGTGCCCTTCTTTTGGTAACCTCACGGTGTTTCATACTCACCAAATTATTCTATAATTGTTGTGATTATTTTCATCAGAGTGGTGACTGGAGCAAAGGGACAGGTGCCGAATGAACAACTGTAATTAAAACTAACTATATAGTGATCAAAACAGCATGGTATTGGCACAAAAATAGAGACATTGACATTTGGAACCAAATAGAAAACCATGAGATGAAACTAACATGTTACAGCCACTTGATTTTTAATAAACCGAACAAGAACATACACTGGGGAAAAGAATCCCTATTCAATAAATGGTGTTGGAAGATCTGGATAGCCACATGTAAAAGACTGAAATTGGACCCTCACCTCTCACCACTTACAAAAATTGATTCAAGATGGATAAAAGATTTAAATCTAAGGCATGAAACAATAAAAATCCTCGAAGAAAGTGTGGAGAAAATACTTGAAAATATCAGCCTGGGGAAAGATTTTATGAAGAAGACTTCCATGGCAATTGGAACAACAACAAAAAATAAACAAATGGGACATAATTAAACTGAAAAGCTTCTGTACAGCTGAGGAAACAACCACCAAACTAAACAGACAACCTTCAGAATGGGAAAAGATATTTGCATATTATGAATCAGACAAAAGCTTGATAACTAGGTTCTACAGAGAACTCAAATTAATCCACAAAAAAAGAGCCAACAATCTCATATATCACGGGGCAAGAGAGTTGAATAGAACCTTGTCTAAAAAAGACAGACGAATGGCTAACAAACATACGAAAAAATGCTCATCGTCCCTGATCGTGAGAGAAATGCAAATCAAAACTACCCTGAGAAATCACCTAACCCTAGTGACCCACATCAGTGGCCCACATCACTGGCCCACATCACAAAGTCTCAAAGCTGCAGAAGCTGGTATGGATGTGGAGAGAAGGTAACACTTTTACACTGCACATGGGACCACAAACTAATACAACCTTTTTGGAAGGAAGTATAGAGAATCTCCAAAGAACTCAAATTAGACCTCCCATTTGATCCTACAATCCCATTACTAGGCATCTACCCAGAAGGAAAAAAAAATCCTTTTATCATCAGGACATTTGCACTAGACTGTTTATCGCAGCTCAATTTACAATCGCCAAAATGTGGCAACAGCCTAAACGCCCCCCAACCAAGAATGGATTAACAAGCTGTTGTATATTTATACCGTGGACTACTATTCAGCCACTAAAAAAGATGGATACCTTACATCTTTTGTATTAACCTGGATGGAGGTGTAAAACATTCTTCATAGTAAAGTGTCATAAGAATGGAGAAGCAAGAATCCAATGTATGCTATTTTAATATGAAGGCATTAGATGAGCTAATACAAGGGGGGCGGTGGGGAATGAGCAAGTGAGGAGAAGGTAGGAGGAAGGGGGGTGGGTGGTCACAGTATATGGCACACCTCTTGAGGGCAGGACACAATTAAAAGAGGGACTTTATTTAACAAATGAAATCAGTGTAACCTAATTCTTTGTATCCTCAATGAATCTCAAACGACAAAAAAAAAAAAAAAAATTTAAACAAATCAAACAAATAAACAAATAAACCACTAACTTTACTTTTTTCAAAAAAATTTAAACAAATCAAACAAATAAACAAAAAACTATCTTTTCCTGGCCCCCTTGCTTGAAACCACTAACTTTACTTTTTTCCCCCTAACTGTCTTTTGGAGCCACAAATTAAAACCGTCATCAGCTGGTTTAAAGCATTAAAAACTCTCACTGGGGCAATACTAAGTTATTTCTTATGTACCCGCCTAGATCCTTCTCTTTATCATCCCAGTGACTTTATCCTGCATTTAATCTTGTCTTCCACATCCTTTATTTCTCCTTCTTTGTGGAATCATTTCCATTAGCAAACGAACATGTTATAGCACTTCCCTTGTTAAAAATAATTCTCTCCTGGCAGCACCCATAGCTCAGTCAGTGGCTAGGATGCTGGCCACATACACCAACAGCTAAACAACAATGACAACTGCAACAAAAAAATAGCTGGGCATTGTGGCAGGCACCTGTAGTCCCAGCTACTTGGGAGGCTGAGGCAAGAAAATTGCTTAAGCCCAAGAGTTTGAGGTTGTTGTGAGCTGGGATGCCACAGGAGTTTGAGGTTACTGTGAGCTGGGATGCCACAGCACTCCATGGAGGGCAACATAGTGACACTCTGTCTCAAAAAAAAGAAAATTCTCTCCTGACCTCATTTCCATTCTAGCTACTATTCCACCTCCCTGCCATGTAGTTGGGATGCCTCTTTTCTTTCCTTTTTATAGAAAAGCTTTTTAGTAGAGTTGGTTCTGGTAGATTCCCCTCACATCGCTGATACTGGATTCTTGAAATGCCAAGATGCTGGGAGTTCCTAGATCCATCTGAAACCTTTCTCAGGGCTTATGAGTGCTGTAAGTCAGGGGATGTCAGGATCAGCAGCTGAAGTTTCTGGATGGGCCTCCTCAGGCCAATGTTTCTAATTGCAGGCAAAGGTCTCATTGGCAGTCTCCGTTTTCTCATCTTTTCTGGCAATGCCTCCATGTCCTGGGAAAAGGCTCCTCATGGTACGGTCCAGAATGAGAAGGGGAGTGGTTAGAAGGAAAGGGTGCCGATTTGGGAGGGAATGGAAGAGGTCTGTTGGAATGCTGTGTTGTCTAGTCCCATGATCTAGGTGAGGCCCACAGTTTCCTTGAGGATCGATTCCTACGCTTCTGAAAGCCAAACTGGGCTTTTCTTCTCTAAAGTTACCTCAGGAACCTCAGGGAAATCATACATAGGATTGTTCTTGGAAGTTATAATAGAAAATGCAGCCTTACCCTTTTTATTTTTTATTTTATTTTCTTGATACAGAGTCTTGGTGTGTCACCCAGGCTGGAGTGCAGTGGTGTGACTATAGCTCACTGCAGCTTGAACTCCTGGGCTCAAGTGATCCTCTTGCCTTGGCCTCCCAAAGTGCTGGGATTACAGTGTGAGCCACTGTGCCCAACCTACTCTCATTTTTTAATGAAAACCTGACATCCAGATTTCACAATGTACCATGCTAGTAAAGGTCAGTGCTGGGATATGAAACCGAAGTCTTGAATTCATAGCGTTTACTTTTCCCCCTGTTTTAGCTGTTACAGATACACAAACCTTTTAAGTCTTCAGCTGCACTATCCAATATGGTAGCCTCTAACCCCTGGGCTTTTTACAATTTAATTTTTTTTTGTTTTTTGAGACTGAGTTTCACTATGTCGCCCTCAGTAGAGTGCCATGGCGTCACAGCTCACAGCAACCTCAAACTCCTGGGCTTAAGCAATTCTCTTGCCTCAGCCTCCCAAGTAGCTGGGACTACAGGTGCCTGCCACAACGCCCAACTATTTTTTTTGTTGTTGTTGCAGTTGTCATTGTTGTTTAGCAGGCCCCAGGCCAGTTTCGAACCCATAAGCCTCAGGGTATGTGGCTGGTGCCGTAACCACTATGCTACGGGCACTGAGCCTACATTTAAATTTTA
Organism: Perodicticus potto; assembly: GCA_963574655.1. NCBI lineage: Eukaryota > Metazoa > Chordata > Mammalia > Primates > Lorisidae > Perodicticus > Perodicticus potto. Next base: position 26,660 of record CAUYRH010086600.1, on the reverse strand, counting down.
ATTAAAATGAAATTAAGGTTAAGTAAGTTAAATTAAAACTTTCGCTTGTTGGTCCACTGGGCATGTTTCAGGAGCTCACTAGCCACATGTGGCTTGTGGCTACAACACTGACCAGGAAGATAGAGAATATTTCTATCAGAGGGATCTATTAAGACAATTCTACTTTTAAGACATTTATTTTCCACAGAAGATCAATCCTCCTTGTAGAACTTTTGATCCTTTACTTATTTTTTCTCATTATCCATTTTGAATAGCCTGGCATTATTCTTTCACAGAATTTCTCTTTTACTTTGGGTAGTCAGGTATCTCCATTCATCTCTTAATCAACATTTTCTCTTTTCTTCTGAAAATGGCTTGTTTGAATTAGCCTTGCTTTTTCTGCTAATTTGAATCCACATCACAAGAAGAATGTTAGTATTATACTTTGCGCCTTCCTGACCAGCACTTCAAGGATGCACCTAGTAGGTCATACTCTCCCCCTTAATACACTCCTTTGGTTCCACTTACTTACCACTTTTTCTTCACTTCCTTGCTGTATTTGCTGTCAGAATACTTTTCTTGTGACTCAGTACATGTTTATATTCAAGTCTCTTTTTCAGTTTCAGGTGTTTGTATGCTCGAAGTTCATGCCATTTAATTTGTCTTGCTGGAAAATAAAGAGTTATTCTCTCCTTACACCATGAGTTGTCAAGATTCGAAAGTTATTTGACCTTTAAATTATGACTAATAATTTGCCTAAATCAGTGTTGCCAGGTGAATTATAGGATCAGAATGATGCTTCCAAGGTCTCAATCCTCAGCCTGTGTCATCAAGCTTGCAAGGAGAGGAGTCTTATGAACAAAGTCTGTATCTTTGTTTCCCCCGTGGTTTATGGCATGGTACCAAGTGTAACGTGTTGTACATTCATGACATATACATGACTAACTGTATACAAAGGCAAGCTCTTGGCTGGGGCTGGGTTTGAACCCACCACCTCCAGTATAAGGGTCTGGCGCTCTATTCCTTGAGCCAGAGGCGCCACCCAACAAAGGCAAGTTTAAGGGTAACCATCTCTTAAATTTTTTTCTTTTTTTTAAAACCCAACACAGACTAATAGAATGTCTTTGTATATCTTTTAATTTGGTAAATTGATGTACATAGATGTAATTCCCATTTAGAAAGTACTTGATCTTCTGCCTTATCACTCTGTAAGTATGAATTCTCCTTATATCACCTAGTTTTACTGTAGAAGGCGAATTTGGAAATTTATAGGTGTAAATCATTATTGTCTTTTTATATCTATTCTATATTGAGCTACAGGTTTTCTGTGCATTTTGACATGGTAGCTTTCTATACTTGAAATAATATTATGTAAAGGCAAAGATAGCATCCTCTTTTATCTGGATTTCTAAGACTTAAGCTATGTTTTGTATTTTTTGTTTTTCTTCTTCATGCAGCTATATAAGGGATCGATGGGGGAGGATGCCCCATAGTACTTTGGAAAAAAGGTGTTGGGCTGGCCTTCAAATTGGCAGAAGTTCAAGTTGAAATGCATTAGCTCCGTTGCTACTGACTGGATGTTCTGTAGCAACTTGAGTATAAAAAGCATCGGCAGAAATCTGGCCCTAATATTCTTCTTTATCCAAGAAAGCCTCCAATCTAAGAGAGAATGAAACCATGTAGATGAGTTGAATGAGAGCAGGGTATGTGTGTCACTTAGCTCTTCTGATTGCCTTGCTAAAGCATCCTCTTAGGGGAGGGCAGGTCAGGGGCTCCATAGCGTTGGTTATAATTTCTCATAGAGCAGTGCGTCTGTGGCCCATATATGCAAGTAACAAAACTATATACATATAAACCAAAATGAAGTATATACAGAATATAAATTTTTCATATGTGTTCATTTTGCTTTGATTAGTCTAGTGCCAAGTTGTTATGGCACTTACATAGCCCTTCACAGAACAGACTTGGAAACCACTATTTTTTAGGCACTAAATGTCATCTCTTGCCACTAAGCTGTATTTCTCCCTGAGTGGGTCAAACTTACAGATAATTCCTTACATTTCAAGAATTATTACCTCTTCCTCCGAAGTTTCTGCTCTTAATTCTCTGAAAGACTTCTACTCGTGTCTTTTTAATTACAACTGAAATACTATCTGTGGTTATAGGCTTTCCAGATTCCTTCAGGCCAGGGATTCCTTCCTTTGTCTTCCCTCAGCGCTTACTTGGTCCTATTTTAGCACCTGGTACATATCATAATTGTCATTGCAAATAGTTTTCATCTCTCTCTCCTAGGAGCTACTGGGACCAGGGATTGTTTTTATATCCTTAATATCTAGCACAGACCTAGATTCATAACAGGTGCTCAATAACTATTTGAATGACTGAATGAATAAAATGTACCATCTCGTGTTTGAAACATACTTATATCCCTCCAACCAGGCTTTTTTCCTGTGTGTTGCTTTTCTTTATCTTCTTCCCTGCCACATGTTCTTCTGTCCTACCTGGTAGATTTTAGAGCTTGGGAAATATGTGTTTGAAGATTTAAAATATAGTGCTTTGAACTCCTTAGAGAAAAAGTCTATGAATAAATAATTAGACTCATTTCACATCAAAATCTAAAGTGTGAAAAAATGTTGGTATCGTTTGGTACTTTATTCACTTGTACGGTAATCTAATGGCATATCCATTGTTAGCACTGAACTATACTGAAATATTTTACTCCCAGGGCTTTTCATCTGACAAAGGAGGCTTTTTGAAAATGAAAAAGCATAGCTCCTGTCCCTGGTAGGCTAAGGGAAAACTTATTAGTTTTGTAATGCATGGGTTAATATTACCATGTTTTATATTGAACAGTACTTGAAAAAATTACTATTAATATCACTGCAGCATGTATGTATATAAGTCCTGTCAGCTTAGGGGTATGTACATCAGGAATATTGCTGAAGAACTACTTAGCATTTTCTTGGGGGTGAAGTGCTTAGTTTTGGAATTTAATTGTAGGTTTTACATTTAAGCTGTTCAGTATTACTCTTGTAAAGGTTCTATAAATTTCCTGCTTTGTAGTTTAACAGGTTTAGTCACCACAGTTGAAAGGCATCATCCTCATAATGAAGCCGGAAAAGAATAAAGGTTGATCATGCAGGGCTGGCTGGCTGTGACATGGAACAATAGAGCTTGACTTCTTCGTGTCTGTTAAATTAGACTATGGGGTGTGCTTATCTTGCTGCAGTGATATTGAATTGTAACAAGAAAATGTTATGTTGTGCAGTTCTTCAAAGGGGGTGTGCATCTCTTTTGAGCTCATATGTATGGCAAAAGCTTTAAAACACTATTGAAGCTGCCTAGTGGGCTTAAAGTCTAATGGCACAGACTGGGCATAATTCCGCAGCAAAGAAAACAGTAAGAAAAAATGCAAAGGCTTTCTAAAATTTTATCTATTGCAGCCTTTCTTTTAAGGGCCAAAGACAGCTCAGGAAGGGTAGGCTGGAAAAATTTCATTTTGAAGAGGTCTTTGAAGGAGATAGATGGCAGGTATGGCCTGGAGGAAAAGTAAGAGAATATTATGTTGCATAGGTGAAGAATTTGTTCTAAACTTTTCTACACTTGTTCTTGATACAGTTCAACTTAATTATTTTAATACTGATAAAATACCGACTACACTCTCAACTATGTTGGATACCAGAGATTGTGAAAGAGTATGAGATTCAGTCCTATTTTTTTTTTTTTTTTTTTGCAGTTTTAGCCGGGCCTGGGTTTGAACCCACCACCTCTGGCATATGGGGCTGGCACCCTACTCCGTTGAGCCAAAGGTGCCGCCTAGTCAGTCCTATCTTGAGGAATTTTTTTTTTTTTTTGAGGAGATAGAAATTAAATTTGTGAAATAATTTCTTAGAATCACTGGATGTATGAATGACAGTATTATAAGCTGTCAAGATCATTTAAAATTTTGATTCTGTTATTATATGTATCATTCCCAGATGTGTCACATGAGCATTTGATAGGCATACCTTTTATGTTTTTCAGTCACTGCTAAAAATTTTGAAAAGTCAAGACCAAGGTTAGGGGCATGAAAGAGACTCTGACACTTCCCACTTGTTCTCAACACATGCTTTTTATCTACTCTTGAATACTATATAATGTTCTAAATATGCATAAACCACCTAACTAATAATTTATTAGAAAATTTTATGAATGTTAAGCTACTGTTAAAGTTTTCTTATATCCTATCTCCTTTTTCCAAAAAAATTAAAACAACATTTCCATTGGGAACATTAATGATATGATTGGGTCATTCTTGCCATATCCAACTAAAACAGAGGGGAAAAGCCCAGGGGAAAGCACTCAGAACACAAAACCCTGCTCTAGAATAAAATTCTGCACAAGCCTGGCTGCTGAAACTGCCCATTGTAACCTGAAGCCAGTTTAGTCTAATGGCTTCTGAAATAGCTTATTGCAACTGTAAGACTATAAGACTAGTTTTACAGAGAAGACTGATTTGAAGAATGATAAAACTAGACCATAAGTTTTGTTCAGGGTAAGAATGTGCCCAGTAAAAATACTGTGCAGATTCTTTTAGCCTTGTGACACATTTTGGCCAATGAAATATAAGGGGAAGTTGTAGGGTAGAGTGTATAAGTCATATGATGCTGCAGAGCAAATTATCCCAGAGCTTAGTGGCTTAAAACAGCAATAAATGCTTATTATTTTATACAAATTTGGGAGCCAGTAACCCAAGAGAACATAAGTGTATGATTCAGGCTTAGGTTCTCGCATGGGATTGCATTCAAGACGTCAGGTGGGTCTACAGTCATCGGAAGGATGGACGAAGAGGATCTTTTAAACTACCTTTCATTGCCTCCCTCTAATAATATTTTCCCTAGAAAGGAAAAGCTAAAATGTTTAAAGCACTAGTATAGGCCACATGCTACTGTGAATTTCAATATGGTGATCAGAATTGAGTCCATGTTAGTCGTCTCATTCACTGGTTTCTCCACTTTTTGAGATGTTAAACTACTTTGAATCGTCTGTCACTCCCATAACTCGCTTCCTTTTGGAAAACTGATAGGCTGAGAAAACATCTTTATCCTCTATCTTACCAAACAACCACTGCAAATGCTCTCACAAGTTGACCTAAAAAATCCCCAAACAAACAAAAGTACAGGATAAGTACTTAAAAATTAAGTGCTAAATTGATTTTCCTCAAACCTGAAACCATCCAAACAAAGGCTGCATATGTTGGAAATGAGAGATGTCAATGATGGCTAGAGGTGGGGAGGGACAGGCCATGCGTCACTGTGTGAAGAGGAGACGGAGTGAAACGTGACTAATGCCAAAGCAAGATTCACCTGCATGATGATAGAGAGTTGAAAATAGTAGAATGTCCTTCTCTAAAAGAGGCTTCTAGACAAGATGTGGGGAGGGACATGTTATACGTCACTATGTGAAGGGGAGATGGAGTGAAACATGACTAATCCCAAAGCAAGACACACCTGCATGATGATGGAGTGACTCAAAAGGAGTTGAAAGTAACAGAATGTCCTCTCTAAAAGAGGTTTCTAGATAAGAAGTCATGTGCTAAATTATGAATAAGTGCCAAATATGCACAAATTCCTCCTCCTCCAAGCAGTATTTCTGAATATGTAAGCGTATCAAGGGGGTGCTAAACAAGGCACGTAACTAGGGTGATAGTTATGGACTAGGACTGGGACAATGTGGGTCATCAGCAAGAGGGCAGGAGGAGGCATAGGACGCCTTCCCTGACGTTAATAAGCTGGTTCCTGTGTACACCCTGTTCTTTGCCGGGTGGTAGAAAAAGCTTCAAACAGTTTTTTGGGGTTCTTAATCTCATGGGAAACGATATTTAACTGAAGATAGAAGGTCTTAGCAATATAATCCATTAATAAGTTGGTGTTCATATTTGATTTGTGAATATTTGGCGAAAGTAAAATGTCTTAGTTGAAAGATTACAGGCTCTGATTTTAAGTCAGCAGTTATTTACTGAGTGCCAGTTACGTGTCAAGTTCAGTGGTTTGATTCCTCATGTTCACTCTCAGAGCCTCCAGGATTTGGTGTTCCCTTATGTCAACGCTCCAGGTTCAGACCCAGCGGCCACCTTCTGTCTCCGTCTTCCACCACCTGGTGTACCGTGTTGTGCTGCCACGGGGCTGTGGTACCATATCATGCACCTTAGTCCAGTGCTGAGACCTTCGTCAGTCACCATCTTTATCTAAAGCTTATCTTTTGTGTCTTTCCTCATTATATTCACAAGATGCGGCCACATATGTTATCTTTGCTGTCATTGTCATATGTTTATACTTATGATTTGCACATGTGGGCTTTTGCTTATTCTTTTTCCGTTTTAGCATTTATGAAGACAGTTGATATTTGATTACCCAGGTGTTCTTTATTTAATGTAACTCATATACCTGACAAGTTTATGTGAACAAAATTTCAGTACGTTGAACCATTTAGAACGAGAGTAAATAATCAATTCTAATTTATCTTGGTGTAAAGTTGGATTTTTATTTAGTAGACGTATGATATATACATATATATACATATATATTACTTTGTTACAGAAACATGAAACCTCAGAATTGGAAAAAACTGAGAGTTTAGATAAGTTTCTTTAAGTTTCATATAAGGAAACAAATTCATAGTAGTCCAACGATTTGGCTTAGGGCATCTGGCAAATGAGTAGGGAGAGTAGGGTTAAGACTGACATTTTATACTTCATTGTTAAGTGTGCTTTTCAGTTAAGTGATTCCTTTTATTCTTCTCTTGTTTATGAAATTCTTTTTTTTTTTTTTTTTTTGCAGTTTTTGGCTGGGGCGGGATTTGAACCCGCCACCTCTGGCATATGTGGCCGGCACCCCACTCTTTTGAGCCACAGGTGCCGCCCTTTATGTAATTCTTTTATAATATCCCTAATGGTAAAAGCAGTATTTTCTATGGCAACAAAAATTCAGTATGTTGAACCATTTAGAACAAGAGTAAATAATCTATTCTAATTTATCATGGTGTAAAGTTGGATTTTTATTTAGTAGACATATGATAGTAGCAAATTCATAAAATTTGTGGACACAGTAGTTTTAGATAAACCTGGAAGAGATGTAATTACCACATGGATTGATGTGAATACATCAGTCATAATGAGATAGTCATAGTGGGATGAAGGGCTGGTCCATTTGTTATGCTATAATCACAAACAGCCCACCCTCAATTTCAGTGGTTTACAACACTGACGTTTCTTTTATGTTACATGTTTATCTTAGGTTTAATGTGGCTATGTTCCATGTTGTCTTCAATCTGGGACCCAGGATGATGCAGCAACTTCTGGAACAGTTGTAGTAGACAGAAAAGAGACACAGTAAACCACAAATTGAGTCTTAAGCAATTTTGTTTTCACATCTTACTGGCCAGAGCAATTTACATGGCCATACCTGTTGTCAGAGGGCAGAAAAGTGTAATACTTCTCCAGGTAGGGGCAGCAAATATTTTTGAAAAATAATCCCTTTCCCCTCGCTCCTTGCTCCCCAGTCTATGACCTTTGATAGAGGGTTGAAAAACTCCCAGTTTTTGGTGTGCTGCGCACTATCGTCATTGGTCCCTGCATGGCTGCCTTATTGCTTTATTCATTTGTCTGGTTTAATGTATTCTTATAAAATTCATTCTATTGTTTGGGGTATGTATTTTAAATTTATATAAGTGGCATTGTGCTAGAGATTATTTTCTGTTTCTTGATTTTTTTCACTCAAAATTTTATTACAAGATGTATTAGTTTGCCGTGCCTGGTGAATACAGTTGTCCTTTGGTATACATGGAGGATTGGTTCTGAGACTCCCCCCAGTCTGCTGAAATCCACGCACACTCAGTTCCCGCACTAGGCTCTGAGGAGCCTGCATGTAGGAAAAGCTGGCCCTCCACGCCTGCCAGTTTCACTGCCTGTGAATACTGTATTTTTTCTATTTTTAGTAGAGATGGGGGTCTCGCTCTTGCTCAGGCTGAATAATTTCTTTCTTTCACATTTTAGAAACATGGCCTTGGCAGATTAGTGCTAATTAATAATTGCTTAAAGACAGCAAAGAAATTTCTTCTTTCAACAGTATTAATAAACATCTGAACTAAAAAAAAAAAAAAAAACACTTGTAAAAGGGATTCTGATATTTAACATTTCTTAAAAAATCTTAGAAAGGAGTTACTACTCATGATTTTTCTCCTTTCCAGGAAAATTCAATTCTGATTTTTATTGGTTTTACCTATGTCCTTTACTGGTCACTATAACATTTGTATTTGTCAGATAAGTTAAACTATGATAGTTTTTAAGTAAAGTACCAAACTAAGGAGTACGTGAATGGTTCAGCTTGAGATGGGTCAGCTTTCGGGGTGAAGTTGTGAAGAGAGAGCCATCACACACACTTCATCAACACCGTGGAATGAGAGACCAATGCTTTTACTGAGCAGTGGATTTCCAGTGAGCATGTAAACTAATTGGTGGATGAACATGCCCCAGGAGCAATGATTTTAAGGTCATAGCAGGCTCAGTGAATAATGCTGACTTACACTGCGTCTCGCTGATAGCTGATCTTACCAATGAGCAGTTTGGAGGCATTCAAGCCTGAGCTCTCTTCCATGTGCCTTGAATGGCATGTCAGCGGTCACTGTTTTTGACATCCTTTATATTTGTCCAGTCAGCTCTAAATCTTTAGGTTGGGCTTCAGAGTACTCAGGAAAGAAAAGAGAGAAGCAATTATTTTCAGTCATTGAGTTTTGAAGATCTTAGCATTAATTATGCCAAACATTGTTGGTTCATCAACAAATAAAAACCTTACAGGAGGGTATGAAGCATTCCAAACTTACTGAAACGCAGTTTAGAGTGATTAAGAATGTCTTGTATCCACCAACATGTTTTTAGGTACACTTTCACCCAGGCGTTTTCATGCATAGTTTCAAAGGCAAATATTCAAATTCCAGCTAATTTCAATTTTGAATAATAAATATTGAACAGCTTTTAATTAGCATGCACTTTCTTATCATTTGAAAAAAAGCAATAAGAAATAGAATTCACTGTTTCTGTGTGGTGCCATAATATTTTCGTTGTAAAAATGTAGTTCAAGGAAACAAAATCACAATGTTATAGCTCTAGCAGTACTTTAAAAAAATATTTAAATAATAGTAGGCTATGAGATTAGAGGATTTTCTCCCACTCAAATCTTTAACTTATCAAAGATTATTTGAGCATTAAAAATGTGCCTTGCCTGTTGTTTTCCAACTCCCTGTGCTCTCTGACCTGTTGAAGTTTTGTAGGAAGTGCCCGATCAAAGGATTTGAGGAAGCGGTACTGAAGATTCTTTGCAAGTGTTCAACTAAGAAAATGAAAGTTAGAGGCTACGTTGGTATTCTTATTTGTGACTCAAATTTTAAAACTTATTTCCCACATAAAGGAGTGAAAAGCAGAAAGGATGTAAATTTCCTGAATCTGTCAGAATCTTAAATGTGTTAATTAAAAAATAATTTTGTTGTAGAAAAAAATACAGTTAGTTCCTAGACAGAGTACCATGGGTGGTATTCTTTTGTTGAAGCAGGGATTTGAAGTAGAATAATTGTTTTCCATAATATACATGTTATTATGGTAGACACAATGTTGATTTCGAATAGTTTCAGTTTCTGATACATTAATGATTAGAAAAATCATTACCCTAAATCTCGTTTTCTAACTCGAGAACAAACTAAAAGGGTTTTTGTTTCTTGGAGGTCTTATTCTATTCAAGTGCTGATGAAATATGTTCTGCTGTTACTGTCATAACCTTGCCTTTCAAATTAAGACATAATAGAGTCTACTATAGAGTTCATTTAGATTCAGTTGTCTCTATTAAGAGAAAGCGATATCATAGTTTTTAAAAATGGAGATGATCATTTATGAGAATCTGGCTGTAATCAAGAGCAGTAACTATTATCTTTCTAAGTTCTGTATTCAGTAAAGCATTATCCTCTTTTTTGCTATTCATTTCACTTATTCTTGTGAAATCTGTTTACCTTTTACCAACACTTCCTATTTTAGATGGATAGATTTGTGATAAAACAAGCATGATAAAATGTTAAGGATAGAATCTAGGTAGTGGGTATATGGGTCTTCCCTTAAAATTCTTTCTCATGTGCTGTGTAGTCAAAATTTTCATAGCAAGATTTTAAAGATAAGCCTTTTTATTTTATTGTTGTAACCAATAGCCAAAAGAACTTATTCCATTTTGGAAAAACATAATAGATATTTTAAATTTTCTTTTACTTGCTAAAGCATAGCAATGAAAATACAATATAATTTACATATTGATAATATCACACATTCAGCCAGTTAGCCAAACAAGAAATTGATTCTTAATTGCAAATTGGTACACTATATCCCATTTGTATTTTGGTTGGTGGTCTTGAAAAGCTAATTTAGGCTTTTAAAAAACTGAATTAGGGCAATTACATTAAAAGTTAAACTTTTTTTTGTCTCGGCGCCTGTGGCTCAATGGGCTAAGGCGCCAGCCATGTACACCTAAGCTGGCAGGTTTGAATCCAGCCCGGGCCTGCCAAACAACAATGACAGCTGCAACCAAAAAATAGCCAGGCGTTGTGGTGGGCACCTGTAGTCCCAGCTACTTGGGAGGCGGAGGCCGGAGACTCGCTTGAGCCCAGGAATTGGAGGTTGCTGTGATCTGTGATGCCACAGCACTCTATCCAGGGTGACATTTTGAGGCTCTGTCTCAAAAAAAAGAAAAAAAAAAAGTTAAACTTTTTTAACCAGAAACATTTCCATTTTGTTAAAGAGGCCATGATGAAATGATGTGTTTGGAGAGTTTTAGGAATAAAGCATGGAAGTGTCTGAGGCCCTGAGTTAATTTAACCCCAGAATACACTGTCTTTCCAGTTATTTCCAGCATAACTTGGAACGTGAAAAGCATTGATAAATAATGCTTATTAAACTTCTAACTAGGAATAGTGCTAGAGTGCTAGAGAATTTTTGTGCTTAAAGTAACATAAATACAACTGCTGCATTTTGGGGGTGCTTTTCTTATTTTTTTCTTTAACCGTTTGGTACACGTGTACTTGAGGGGTTGTTGATTGATAGAAACTATATTGAAATGTAACGTATGATTTCCCCCTTTCTTTTTTTTTAAACAAACAAACATGAATATACATGTATTGTGGTAGACACAATGTTGAATTTGAAGTTTTAGTTTCTGATACATTAATGATTAGAAAAATTATTATCCTAATTCTTGTTTTTTAACTCAAGAACAAACTAAAAGGGCTTCTGTGTTCCTGTCCTAAAATCTTGCTGAAATAGTAAAGCTTATTTTACCATTACCAACACTGAGTCTATGAGTTTATAAGTCATTTTACCTTTGCTATTCAGAGGTAGGAATCTAGAAATGATTTTTTAAAATTAAGAAATGATTTACTGTAAAACAAATTTTAAAGTGAAATTTATTTTTACTGTGAATATTATAATCTCTTTTTAGATGACTCTACTAGTAGCCTCTGGTTATTAATGAAAATAAAGGGAAATGAAAAAATTTTAAATTCATTAACCTGGTCCTTGCATTCATTAGATGTATTTAGGAGTCATCTGTGATCAGTTTAGTTACCATCTCTTTGCTGTCCTGTAGCTGTTATTGCATGCCTTGGGGGTTATGATATCATGCTGGGGAAGAATGGTTCAGCTGCAGGTTCTATGTGCCTTTTTATAGTTGTTCACAATATCCCATGCTAAATTATATGGTGAATTATTATACATTAGCTGGTTAAAGATGTCTAATTGATTCACTGTGCTAAAATATCAAAGACTGCTGCAGGAATGATGCTTCCAGTTAACAACCTATCATGTATTCATGGATATGACAAGGCTTGCTCACATCGTGGCAATATTATCTAATTTGGTGTGCCTTGTGTTGTAATTCAATCATCTATTATTAAAAGTAGCTATGACGATAGATAGCGAGACCACATACAACCCCATAAACATACATATGTGCATTTTTCTGTAGATTTGCATATATATTCAATGAGTTTTTTGTTTTACCTGCCATTAATGCTCACACTAGTGAGTTGTAAATGGAAAATATCTATTAGCTTTAAGGTAAAACAAAATAGGTTTTGATTTAGTTCAAGTGAACCATCTCTTGTAGAATTAGCCCACGGTCTTGTAAAGAATGCAAGTAATCAAAACATAAAAATGCACATTGCCCAATTGCCTCTGTGTATGATATAGGTTCAGTACTGTAGTGCTTTGACAGCCCATTACTGAATCTAGTGAACAGCTATTTTTAAACAGAAGAAATTCAAGTTGACAGCTTGGCAATGAAATTCAGCTAGTGGGATAATTTTTGTCATCTTTAGTATAGAGAATGGATTCAGTTTGGTTGAAGTATATTTGTATCATATAGTTTCTAGGGCAAACATTTTTATTAAAAGATAATTTTGTCCATTTGGGGGGGCAGATGTTCCTGTTAAGAGTATGAATTTAGCCTTTAGTGCATATTTTAATGAATTACTGAAACATTGTTTCTAGAACCTAGGTTTACAATGAAATTTCTCATTTTTCTTTCCTACCATGGGTAAAATAGTAACTGCAAGAGGTGGTTTTCATTGTGGCTTTTTAGTCTTTCAGAGTTTAAAAGAAGTAGCTTTTTAGAGATAAGATAGTCTTTAGAAATGGACAGAAAGCTTGAGGCAGTGTTGTCTTAATGGAAGTAAGAATTAGACAAAATAGCATGAAGGGAGAGAAGGAAAATATCTCCCTGACAATATTTTAGAGAATATTTTTACTAGGGATAAGGAGATGGTGACAATCCTTGGAAAAATAAGTTAGAGATGCTTGTTCCGTAATTCTTAAATGAAACATATATATTTTTAACTCATAATGTGAGGGTAAATCAGAGTGAATTGTTTCTTTTTTTCTGTTTACAGAAGAAATTGAGAATTTTAATTGCTATTTTTTTCTAAGCAAAGTTAACTACTAGGGCTTTTTTTTTTTTTTTTTTTTTTTTTTTTTTTGCAGTTATCATTGTTATTGTTTAGCTGGCCCGGGCTGGGTTCAAACCTGCCAGCCTCATTGCATGTGGCTGGTGCGGTAACCACTGTGCTACAGGTGCTGAGCCAGTCACTAATATGGAGATTTTAGGTTCAACACTGAAGATTGTATTCAATGTGTGTTTGAACTTATGGCTGAACCATTCACCCTATTCCAACAATCCCTTGCCTCTATTATAGTAATTGCTTTGAATGAAATTTCTCCTGACCTAAAAGAAAGGTGATTTGAAAAAATATACTACACAATGAAATTTGAGCCAGTGAAGTAGACTGGGTAATTTATCTAATATTCAATAATGTCTGACTCAACCAGTCAAGGAAACTAAGTCTATAGCAGTGATGGAAATTTAAAAATTGCCACAGTTGGCTCGGCGCCTGTGGCTCAATGGGCTAAGGTGCCAGCCACGTACACCTGAGCTGGTGGGTTCAAATCCAGCCCGGCCCACCAAACAACAATGATGGCTGCAACCAAAAAATGGCCGGGCATTGTGGCGGGCGCCTGTAGTCCCAGCTGCTTGGGAGGCGGAGGCAGGAGACTCGCTTGAGCCCAGGAATTGGAGGTTGCTGTGAGCTGTGATGCCACAGCACTCTATCCAGGGCAACAGCTTGAGGTTCTGTCTCAAAAAATAAATAAATAAATAAATAAATAAATAAAAATTGCCACAGTTTTCCCCTTCCACGCCACATTGTCAGTAACCTCCGTTGGTGGGTCTTCATCACCCTTCCACACTTAAGAGGCATCTCTTCTGGTTCCACAAGGCATCGACAAATTTAGTGATAGCTTTGCTTAGTAGCTATGCCTTATAGTAGGATAATAAAGCAAATTGTTTTTAATAGCCAGTAGACTTTTCCATTTCTGGTCTATTTCTCTATTTTACTTATCTCTTGGAAGGCATAATGGCCTGAAACATAATGTAGCAATGAATCTGTGTACAAGTCAAGCATTTTTAGAGAGGCTGTCATGCTAGGTCACTATTGTACTCTTGAGAACTGTATTATATCAGTGAATAAAAAGAATTTCTTGACATGAAAGAATTGCTACACGTCTATAAAAATTTTATTTAAACCTAGAGAGGGTATTGTTCACCTAACAGATCTAGCTTATTCCTAGCAACATTGCCATTACTGTGTAGCCTGAACTTTGAGCTCTTGATTTTATTGTGAAGTGACTCTCTTGAAATCTTGGTGTACCTATGGAAAGAGGACCTTGTATAAGGCAGAAGGGCATTACTACATTATCCTGCTTCTCTGTGGCATTCTAGGCCAAGTAGCTAAGGGGTGTTTTCTCTTTCATGATCTCTGAATAATTTGAGAAGGAGCCCAGGTATTGGATTAATAGAATAATTAGTTATAATTGGTGATCCTGTTTATGGGGAGGAAACTATTACAAGAGTGAGAGCAGGACTGATGATTTCAAAACCAAGCCTAGAGATACATATTCTTTGAAGGATGCTTAGCTTTGAACATGGACAAGAGGAAGGAAGTCATGAGGATTCCAGTGGATGCTTTTGTATTATGTATATTTGTATATTTCTTTCTATTTGCCCTTGGAACTATGCTTTGAGGTCTGAGCAGGGGGAGAAAAAGACAAGAAATTGTGTCACTGTGATATACCCCAGAGGGCTTGAGGAAAATATGATATTGTTATCAGCCTCTAAGTGGAGCTTTTTCCAAGTTTTTGCTGTTAGCTAGGAAAGCAAATTTCAGGATACATCTTATAAGCCAAGCAAGTACAGCTTTTATTGAAAGTGAAAGTACACACTCAGGAAAGAGAGTAGGCAGGCTCAAAAGGGACCAGCTGCCCTGGGAGGAAGAGGTTTTAGATCTTTTGTAGTTTTACTAACTGCGAGGAATAATGTTCAAGACCAAGGGATTGGCTCTTAGTAAGTTGAGTAGTAATTTCTAGAATTGGGCTCCCTCCCATTATCTTTCCTTTTTTCTTTTTTTGAGAGTGAGTCACTTTGTCACCCCCATAGAGTGCTGTGTGTTCATAGCTCACAGCAACCTCAAACTCTTGGGTTCAAGTGGTTCTCTTGCCTCAGCCTCCCAAGTAGCTGAGATTATAGGTACCCATCACAAGACGGGTCTCACTCTAGCTCAGGGTGGTCTTGAACTCATGAGCTCAGGCAGTCCGCCCGTCTTGGCCTCCCAGAGTGCTAAGATTACAGGCATGAGCCATCCTTCCTCCCATTTTCATACTTTATATGGTTGTTTCAGAATTGTCATGGGGATTTCATGGGTGGAGAAATTTTAAAATTGCAATGTAAATGATATTATAATTAGCTAAAGTTCCTATAAGGTGACCGAGGTAGCTGAAAGGCTGGTTGAAGCTGGTTCTTGCCTATAGTTATTAGTCCCTTTTGTTAAGATTGTTTGCTTTAACACCTGCACCCAATCTTGAAACCCCTGCATCAGGTCTCAGCCCTGTCTCCTAGTTTCCTACTCTAATGATATGGCAGTGGTTTGCAAGATATTCAGATGGTTTCCAATCCAATTATCATCCCTTGCAGCTGCAAAAATTTAATAGAATATGGTCCAATGAAGCATACCCATTGAAAGGTTCCTAAAGCAAACTAAGAGTTAATATTGTATTGTAATTAAAACACATTCTATATGGAGGTTGAGCCCTATCACTTACTAGCTGTGTAACTTTGACCAAGTTATTTAACCACTCTGTGCCAAATGAAAAAAAAAAAAAAAGTCACACCAAACCTCTAGGGTTAGTATAAGGATCACATGACTTAAACATTTACAATTCTTGGAAAAATCAAGACATGCAAAAAGAGCCTAATACAGATAATCTATTATTGTTTCAAATTTCATTTTCTACTTTCATTTAACTTCTTATAATTTAAAAATTAATTCAGAATTTATTGTAGCTGGAATGCTTTGTGTTAAAGACCTGGGTCCTTAATTTGAGGTTAAAGTTACTAAGAATTCTAACTTTGAAAGAAGAAAGTCAAAGTGAGAATTCAGTTCAATTTTTTTTTTTTACTCAAAGGCCTCAGTGAGGATTGAATTTGTGACGCTGGGTTTATGAGACCAGTGCTCTAACCACTGTGCTATGGAACCCAGCTAAATTCAGTTTGATTAATGCATATTTATCAATCATAAATATTAAGTAACCTGGGATGGGAGTTATAAAAAAATATTGAGTCATGGCTTCTACCTTACTAATAAACTCTTTGAGAATAGTGGCTGATTTTTGTAACTAAAATGGTGCCTTATATAATTCAAATATTTATTCAATGAAAGTCAAGTCAACATGAACTCTAATATATTGCTAGTACATGTTAGACACTTGTGCAATTTAAGTGAAAGGGTATTTATGTATACTTTGTGTATGTTTGTGTATGAGAGAGAGAGAAAGTGTTCACTATTTTCCCTAGTGATGGAAGACCTAAATTATAATAACAGTACTAAATTATATAACAGAAGCCACATAATTTAAAGAGTAGATGATCAGTTGGTATTTAACTCTCTTTATTTGGTGTTAAAGAATATTTAGATATTTCTTTAGCCCTTTTATTCTCTATTTTATGTAACTTATTACTTAAATATGCACATTCTCGAGAAAAGGACCATTCTCCAACAAAAAGACCATGAAATGAAAATATTTAACTATAACCAAGTTTGGTTTTTCTACATGTCATCCCTTTCTGTTTCAGTGGGGAGGTAACTAGAGGAAAATGAAAGATATCACCACTAATCACTCTCCCCTTTATCGCTTAAGTGGTAAATATGCCTGGGGAGATGAGACTTAGAAGAGAAAATATTTTGTCCAAGGCAGACTGCCTGTCCTTGTCTTCATGATCTTGATTAAAATCCCAGCAAAAATCCTCCTGCTGAATGTTTTTCTTTTCCTTGTTTTCTGGAGATCAGTAATTGATTATTCTACTTTCTTATATTAAGATTCTTCCTTAATTCTTCATATTTCTAGCCCAAATATGTTTTCTACAAAACTAGTATATGGGATAGTACCTATATAATTCATTCAAACAAGTGTCTCTGTTATCATTAGAATAAATTCAATTTAAAATACTTAGTGAAGTACAGTATTTATAAGCCAATTATTGCTTTAGGTTACAGCTGCAGTGACACTAACCATCATTCATCATAAAGATAGTTGAATATGATTTACTTGCATTTATATGTACGTATGTCGGTATATTTTGTAGTACACTCATATAATTCAAGGTTTAAAATGTAAGAGTATACCCTGTGAAGAGCCCCCATCCCATCCCTGTCCTTCAACCCAGATCCCCTTCCTAGAGTCAACCACAATGACTAGTTGGTTTTATATTTTTTCAAAGTCATTTTCTGCATATAAATAAAAAAAATGTGTTGGATGTGTTTTTGTATGACTTTTCTTTTGTAAACATCACTTTCTAGAAAACCAAGGGATGGTCATAAACTCTTTGAGAGTACCAACCTGCCTTAAGTCATATTTCTTGATAATGCCTAGTATGTGAGAGTCTTTTAAAATAGAAATACATGAGAAGATAAACCAAAGGTGGATTATAAAGTGGGAGTAATTGTTTTCTTCTTTTGGAAATTTTCTTCTCAAGACAGAAATTCTAAATGTTACAAAGTTGAAATAGCTAGTTTTCCTGTGGATTGTTGACATGTAACTGTGTTTCCTTAGAAAGGAATAGTGAACCCTAAGGTCCTCTTGGGAGCACGGACTAGCCTACACAATGGTGTGAAGAACATATTCTCTTTTAGAGTTAGATTAATGTGTGTCTGGAGACTAACAAGATGACTTTCTAGCCTGAATCACCTTTTGAGACTCTGTAAATCGGAAGTAATCAAACCAAATCTTGTGGTATATTTTGGAGGATGACATGAGATCATGTGGGTGAATAGTGTCTGACATAAAGTAGGTGGTCAACAAACACTAGTCTCTTTATTCATCACTCCCCCATAACATTTAAGATGAAAAGGTTTATCTTCAGAGGGTTGTGGTGTTCTTCTCAGAACTGAAAACAGCATTTAGAAAGAAATTTTTCTATGATCATTCACCATATAAGGATGCAGTGTCTGAATCGTTTTTTTAACCTAACAACCAGGTTTTGTGTAGTGTTTCAACAGTCTACAAAAGTTAACTTTCCATTCTCTCTCTATTCCGTATCTGAGGGAGAGGAGAAAAATGGATGAATGGTGATTACAAGTGAATACTTCTATAGAATATTTGACAGATTGAATTATTTAAAAGCATTTCTTTTCATCCTCTTCTACCTAGTTGGTGTAGTGCAAGGTTACTTAAGGCCACAGTGATGTATATAAAGAGGAAGACTGCTTGGGATACAAAGACTCTCAGATTGGGTTTTTACTTCCCAAATATAAATAAGACAAATAATGCGGCAAAATATCATATCCTTAAATTTAGTTACAGATAAACAAATTGAAATTTCACCTCCTGTTTTTTGAGCTTTAGTTATACTAACTCATTGATCTGAGTTATGCCTCTGTAGATCTTAGATTCCTTCTAAGTTAAAAAAAGGTATAAGAATAGTACCCTTTTCAGATTCCCTCAGAATTATAGCTATAAGCACTATGTAAATTTATAAAAAATAGTTTTGAAGACTAGCTTTAGAATTTCAATAGTTATTGTAAATTCCAAACAGTTACAGAAGCACTTTATTTTCATTTTAAAGATTTACAATTAAAGTGATTTTATGTATACCTCAAATGCCTGATTATATACAAACCCATTACAGGGTTTATACACACATTAAATCCCTTCTTATTATGGGGTTTTGTGCACATTAAATGCCTGGTTGTTATGGATTGTTGTTTTTCTTGCTACCGTTAAATGTAACATTTCCCTAGGTGATGAAATATGTTATTATTGGGAACATTTATTTTAGTGTATGTTCTGTATTTTAAAAGCAAAAGGTATTTAAACAGCAAAGATGTAGCTGTTATGAAATTTATTTTTATAAATAGCTTTCAGCAGAAATCAGAGCAAAGCTTTAAAATTACAGTTAAAAAAATCATTTAATCATCACACTCCTTGTTGGCTAATAGGGTGGTAAGTGACTTTTTTTTTTTTTTCCTGAAATAGGTTATTCTTGATATGTTCACTAAGTGGACCTAAGAGTACTAGTATATTTTATGTTAGCAAGCCTTGATAGCAAAGTGCCGAAAGTTCAGGGGGCATTTGCCTCCTTTCTCACAAATTCATTTAAGTACCAATCTTGCTGGAGCTCTAACTGGGGCAGACAACCATACAAATGACTTGAGATAAAATGAAAATAATGGACTGAGCTGGGTGCTGGGGATAGGGGGATAGTAGTTATGCTGAACGCACATCAATAAGCTCCGAGTGTGATTCTATGCTAATGCAAGCCTGATGGATCAGCTTTCTCTTTTAGCCTGGAGGACCATTAAGCTGTGGAAGCTGGGTCAAACTGATAGAGTTGGCAAATCTAGCCCCTCAGTTAGCAGTAATAGTTAACTGACTGTGATTCCTAATGTGCAAAACTAACATTGCTTAAAAACCCTCTATGATCAGGACATAGATCAGGAAGAAGATAATAGATTCTGCTTTAATTTGCATAATCAAAGCTTTTCATTTTCCCACCTATAGACAACATAAGAGGGGGGGAAATCATGACTACTTCCATTATGTTGTTAGTTTTGAATCATAGCAAATAATTTCCATAAATATGTAAATAACTTGTTTCAAAAGAAAAGAGTATAATTGAAAGATTTTCTGTGTTGTTTCTCTGGAATTAAACTGAAGGCACGGTTACACATGTTGGGTAATATCTAGGAGATGTGAAATGTAACAAAGTTTTAAAAAAATAGTGTGTTCTTTTTAGTGATTTGATTCAAATAGTGAAACTTTGGTGCCAGTGTTAAACCAAACTAGATTTCTTACACCAAATGGGCTTGGAAATAGATGTGAATTAATACTATTACCAAAATAACAGGGAATTTGATCATTTCTTTTTATCTCAGAGCAGAGAAAATGAAATAATTTCTTTGATAGCAAAAACTGAAATAAACAACAGCAGAATGGAAAAAATCCAGAGACAATGTTTACTGTCACAGTGCACAAATGCTAAGAGGCCTCTGGTATTAAAGAGAAGAGGGTCTTCTACTCACTTATGCCACATTTTATTCCTGTTACCCCTTCGTTTTCTTATCTAAATATGTTATAACTATGGTGAACAGTCCTGTTTTTGAGTGATGACTATTTTCATACATAATTTTTAAAGTTCTTTACTTTCAAGGATATTGCTTTTCAAACTTACTAAAAACATTAAGTTCAGATTCTGTTGTATGCATATCTTTGTGTTGTGGGGCTCTTCATTCATTCATTCAAGACACCTTTTTTGACCACCCATTTATTTCAGGCACTGTTTTGGGCACTCGCAGTATAGTTGTCCTCTTGGAGTTTATTTTTCTTTTCCTTTACAAGGGATAATAAACGAGGAAACAAAAATATAATGCAGCTTCCGACATGGCAGACTCTTAAAAGGAGACGCTTCCATTTCAGAATCTACTCTACCATGTTTCTGCCAAATAGACTCAGATTTCAAATATGCTGTTTTTCAACCAGAGGTTCCTAAACAGGCGCAAAAAATTCTTAATGTAAGTAAAATGACAAATTTCTATTGCGGAAAAATTAAGTGCTTTTGTGTATTTTTGTTGTGATCCAGTCTGACACGTTTGTCAAAAACTTAATAAAATTCCACATAAATGGATTTTTGAGTGCTTAATATGTGCTAGCTCTCTTCTAAACACTTTGCTCAATACCTCATTTAATAACCTCTCAAGGAGGTGCTATTATCCCTAGGGGAGGAAACTGAGGCAAAGAATGTTAAATAATTAGCTTATAGGTGTATGGCTAGTAAGTGGGTAAGATGGAGTTAAAACTGAGGCACTTTGGCTCCAAAGTGAGTGTTCTTAATTCCGATTACTCTTTGACAATCTGGAGAAATTTGTTTAGCTGAAAATGTATGGCTATTTTAATATGAAAGTTCTGGGAGGGCAGGGAATGCATCTGTACTCTTCACCTGTCCTGGGTCACTATGCAAGTTTTGAGACAGACTGTGTTATGTATGGTTCATGATTTCATGTCCAAAAAACACAGTTGATAGTGTCCTTTCTGATTCACTCTTATACGTTTTAACTTCCTCAGATTATTGATGTTGCTGGGAGGTCATTATATGTTTCCATCTCTGCAGATTTTACATTTTTTGATTGCTCTGTTTACCTCAAAACTTTTGTAATGACCTGTATCCCTTCCCTTAGCACTGAACCTGGTAAATAGAGGGTGCCCAATAAATATTGAGTATTATATGTGTATACTCAAAGTAATGTCAAATTGTTTTCAAAATTTATTTTGCTACTTCTATTTTGCTGGTGTCCTAAGTTACTATATGTCTTTTATGTAAAATCCAGCATCAATTACAATGATGATATGGTCATTTCCTTAGATGGGGTAAGATAGAGCCAGAATTTCATGACTTAGCTCAGTTCTAGAGCCTGTCTATCTTGATGTGGGATTTCTCAATGGATCACAGAACAATCAGCTCACATTGTGTTCTTGCATAATACTTGCTTATCTTGTGTTCTGAACAAGTTACTAACTTCCAAAAGGTCAGCTCTTTTCTGTTGAAGGTGAATTTACTAATAGGTAGAATGTAATCTGGCTCCCAAAATGTTTCACACAATGTGGGGTAGCAGAGGCTTGCATACTTCTATTCCCAGTTACATTTCCTGTCTCCTTATATCTTTAGAGAAGGCACTGATACTATTTTGTAGATCTCAAATTGATATCAAATGATTAAGTGAATGGGGAGGTTTCTCATATTCCATGAGTTTTTTCAGAATATAAAAATAAATTTTTTCTAAACACACGTGCAAATTCATATAGAAAATTTGAACCATAATGAAAAGGATAATAAAGTAAAAACAAATCATTTTCTCATCACTCAAAATAATTAATTTTGCATCATCTAAAGGTATTCTCTGTTAATATTTTGGTAATATCCTCCTGGATAACCTGGTATATGTGTATAGACATAGTTTTTTTTTTTTTTTTAAGGTACAATCTTAATCTGTTGCCCTGGGTAGAGTGCCATGGCATCATAGCTCATAGCAGCCTCAAACTTTTGGGCTCAAGCTATCCTCTTACTTTAGTCTCCTGAGTAGCTGGGGCTACAGGCACATGCCATAACATGTAGCTAGTTTTTCCTTTTTTAATAGAGACAGGGTGTTACTCTTGTTCACGCTGGTCTTTAATTCTGAGTTCAAGCAATCCACCCAGCTCCCCCTCCCAGAATGCTAGGATTACAGGCGTGAGCCACTGTGCCTGGCTGAGACAGATGATTTTTAAATAAAGGAGTTTATAATATCTGTATCATTAGGTTAACTTACATTTTTTCACTCAACAATATGACTTGGAAATTTTTGTCATGTCAATGAATATTATATGAACATCATTCTAACTTTTTTTTTTAATGTTGGGGAATCATTAAGGGTATAAGAACCAGGTTACACTGCTTGCATTTGTTAGGTAAAGTCCCTCTTACATGTCCTGCCCCCAAGAGGTGTGTCACACACTATCATCATTATAATTTTTAATGACTTATTCTGTTATTTGGTTTTATCATTATTTAATTGGCCTTATAATAACAGACCTAAATTCCTTTCTTATTTTTATTTATGGTGTTGCAAAAAAAAGTCCAGCACATGTATATTCATATATCTATATAAATTGTTGCTGGGTCAAAAGTTATATTTTATGAGTCATGTGTAATCTGATATATTGCTTGAAATTATGCAAACACTTGGTAAAGTCCTTGCTTTTAGGATGTATTTGTATATAGGAAGAACATTATATGAGTAAATAGATATATAATTTAGCTCTCAGCTATTAAAAAATGCTTCTTAAGAGGCGGTACCTGTGGCTCAGCGAGAAGGGCACCGGCCCCATATGCTGAAGGTGGCGGGTTCAAACCCAGCCTCGGCTCAACTGCAAAACAGAAAAATAGCTGGGCCTTGTGGCGGGCGCCTGTAGTCCCAGCTACTCGGGAGGCTGAGGCAAGAGAATTGCCTAAGCCCAGGAGTTGGAGGTTGCTATGAGCTGTGTGATGCCACGGCACTCTATCGAGGTGGGTAAAGTGAGATTCCGTCTCTACAAAAAAAAAAAAAAAAAAAAAAATGCTTCTTAAGTCTCTTAATCAATAGACTTCTCTATTTTCTTTTCCTTTTTCCTTTGCTGAAGAAACTGAATTATTTATCTTGTAGATTTTCCTGTAGACTCTTAAATTTCATGACTTAGCTGATTGCATTCCCATATTGTCATTTAACGGGAACCTCTGTGTTCTGTGTTCTCTGTATATTGATAGTTAGATCTAGAGGCTTGAACGAATTTAAGCTCAGTTATATATATATATATATATATATATATACACACACACACACACACACACGTTTTTTTTTCCTTCCCAAACCACTTTATCAGAAGAGTTGTTTTCCTCTGCCAGGAGACACACATACCTGATTGAATGTGTTATTGTAGCATTTATAACCATTCTTGTTCAATGCCACCAGTCTCTATATTAACATCTTTTATTCATTGACAGCTTGTATTTGTATAACAAACTACTTCAAAACTTAATGGTAATGTTAAGAAGATGGCAGAATAGGACCCCTAGACATTTTTCCCCCACAGAGACACTGACTTAACAACAATATATATGTGGTCCAAAAAACGTTTATGAGAAGTCCAGAAATTAGTTAGGAAGTCATAGTATCCAGGCAGGATCAAAGCCAAGAGAACAGTTGCATTTAAATTGGTAAGAAAAGTTTCATTTCATTTGTGTCAGTCCCTCTCCTAAGGCAGCACAAGTCATAGTAGGGTGGAAACACCCATCTCATGGCTTCTTATTTGAGAGGAAAAGAGAAGAATGGAATGTACACACAACATTCTGGCTCTTCAGAGGGTGAAAAGGTAAGGGTTGGGGTGGGAGTGGGGCTGCCCAAATATTCTACCTTGGATACCTGGCAGCTGCAGAGAACAAAAGAGAGTCTAGTAGCTGGAACACCAGGGAACCTGCAAGTACCTCAGACAGACACAAGAGGGAGGAAGAGGCTATAAACTCCTGAAACAGAAACCTGCAAACCTCTCTAATTGGAAAGTTACATGCACAAGGTCAGGGAAGACATGCCCATGAAAGGATTCAGAGGCCTTCTGAATCTCTAGCCATGCTCCTTGTACTTGGATGAAGCCAGTTTATAAAGACTGGGAGGATAAAATAGAAAGGCACATGAAGAAACAAGGAAACATGGCTCATTCAAAGGAAAAATAAATCTCCATTTATTGACCCTGAAGAGATAGAGATCTATGAATTACCTGAACAAAATTATAATAATCATCTTGAAGGTCAATATGCTATAATAGAATATAGATAGAAAACTAAATGAAATCAGGAAAATTAAGCATGAAAAAAAGAGAATATTAGCAAAGAGAAATTATGAAAAAGAACCAAACAAATTCTGGAGCTGAAGAATGTAATAACTAGACTGAAACGTTCATTAGAGAGTATCAGTAGCAAAACTGATCCAGAAGAAATTATCAGTGAACTCAAAGACAGGTCATTTGAAATTATCAAATCAGAAGAAGAAGAACAACAATAACAAGAAGAACAAGGAAAAGTAGAGAAAGTTTAAGTGACTTACGGGACACCATAAAGCAGACCAATAAATGCATCATGAGATTCCTTGAAATAGAAGAGAGAATGGACTATAGAGCTTATTTGAAGAAATAATTGTCCACAGCTTCCCAAATATGAGGAAGGAAAAGGACATACAAATTCCAGTAATTCAGGGAACTCTAAACGTGATAAATTCAAAGAGGCCTATACTGAGACACATCATAAATTGTCAAATGTCAAAAACAGAGTATCTTGAAAGCAGCATCAGAAAAGCAATTTGACACGTATGAGGGGGCTTCTATAAGATTATCAGTGGATTTATTATCAGAAACATTAGACTACAAGAAATAGTAGGGGGGAAAACTGGCAAGGATACTATATCTGACATAATTATCTTTAAACATGAAGGAGAAATAAAGATGTTTCAGATAAACAAAAGCTGAGGGAGTTCATCACCACCAGACCTGCCTTACAAGAAGAGCTAAAGGGAATCCTTTGAATTGAATCAAAAGAATGCTTGGCAGCAACCTAAAAACATTTGAAAATATAAAGCTTTCTGGTGAAGATAAACACATAGACAAACACAGAATCCTATAATATTGTTATGGGATGCATAAGTCATTTAATTCAAGTATAGTATTTAAAAGATAAAAGCATAAAAATAACTTTAAAACTAATTCAGTGGATATAAAATATGTAATTTGTGACATTGATGGCATAGTGAAGAGAGATGTAAATGAAAATTTTTGCATGTGATTTAAGTTGTTATCAGTTTAAAATAGATTGTTATCACTATAAGATGTTTTCTATAATTCCCATGGTAACTACAAAGAAAATACCTATAGAAGATACACAAAAGAAAATGAGAACAGAATCAAAGAATATCACTGTAAAAAATCAGGAAACACAAAGGATGACATTGAGAGGGGAAAAGAGAGACAAAACAATTAGAAGATATACAGAAAGTAAGTTCTATGGAAATGGTGAGATCTTCCTTATTATTTTAAATGTAAATATTTATTTTAAATTCCTCCAAGAACAGAGGGTGGCAGAATGGATTTAAAAAAACAAAACAATAAATGCTACCAATAAGAGATTGACTGTAGATGTGAAGACGTACATAGGAGGAAAGAGAAAAGATGGAAAAAGATATTCCATGCAAATGGCAATGAACAGAGAGCAGGGGCGGCCACACTTATATCAGATAAAAAAGACTTTAAGTCAAAAACTATCATAAGTGGCTCGGCGCCTGTGGTTCAAGTGGCTCAGGCGCCAGCCACATACACCTGAGCTGCTGGGTTCAAATCCAGCCCGGGCCTGCCAAACAACAATGATGGCTGCAACCAAAAAATAGCTGGGTGTCGTGGCAGGCGCCTGTAATCCCAGTTACTTGGGAAGTGAAGGCAGGAGAATCGCTTGAGCCCAGGAGTTGGAGGTTGCAGTGAGCTGTGATGCCATGGCACTCTACCCAGGGTGACAGCTTGAGGCTCTGTCTCAAAAACAAACAAACAAACAAACAAAGCAAAAAAAAAACTATCATAAGAAATAAGACATTGGCTCGGCGCCTGTGGCTCAGCGGGCTAAGGTGCCAGCCACGTACACCTGAGCTGGCGGGTTCGAATCCAGCCCGGCCCGCCAAACAACAATGACGGCTGCAACCAAAAAATGGCCAGGCGTTGTGGCGGGCACCTGTAGTCCCAGCTACTTGGGAGGCAGAGGCAGGATACTCGCTTTAGCCCAGTAATTGTTGGTTGCTGTTAACTTTGATGCCACAGCACTCTATCAAGGGTGACAGATTGAGGCTCTTTATCAAAAAAAAAAAAAAAAAAAAAAAGAGTATAGAAATATAATTGATTTTTTATTTTTGTAGAGTGATCTGATAACTGCAAACTTGCTGAATTTGTTTATTCTAGCAGTTTTTATGGCAAC
>CAUYRH010086597.1:0-26750 GCA_963574655.1 Perodicticus potto | reverse complement strand
GTTTGAGTTCTCTGTGTATTCTGGTTATTAAACCTTTGTCTGAGGTGTAACCTGCAAATATTTTCTCCTATTCTGAGGGCTGTCTGCCTCTACACTTACTGGTAACACCCTTTTTAAAAAATGCAACAAATACACACACTGTAAACTTTACCATTTTAACCATTTTTAAGTATTCTTTTCAGTAGCATTAAGCACACTGACATTGTTGTACAACTACCACCATCACACATCTCCCCAATTTTTTTATCCTTTCCAACTGAAGCTCCATCAGCATTAAACAGTAATTCCCCCACTCTGCCCTCCCATCTCCTGGCAACTACCATTGTACCTTCTGTCTCTGAATTTGACTACTGTAGGCCTCCCCCTACCCCCAATAAGTGGAATCATACAGTATGACTGTACATCTTCTTCAGAGAAACATCTATTCAAGTCCCTTGCCCATTTTTAAAACAGGGTCCTTTGTTGTTGAGTTGTAAGGGTGCTTTGTATATTCTGGATGTTAACCCCTTAAAAAATACTCAATTTTCAAATACTTTTTCCCATTCTGTGGGTTGACTTAGCAGCGAAACTTCTTGACCTCACACTTGTTTATTTAAACAAAATAGCAGCTGTGCATCTGCTGTGTGAAAGGCATTGTACTAATGACTGAGCAAAACAGGCAGCTGCCTGTCACGCCCTCTCTCATTGCATTTGAGTCTGCCATGCTATTAGAACCCTTTGCAATTGATTGTAAACAGATTTTTTTTAATTACTAGATCTTTGAAGACTTCCAAAAGGAATTTAGTTGACTATTTGAATTATCCCAAAAGTCTGAGAAGTGAGATCTTAGTCATAAGTGGGTTGTGAAGAACTGGAGAGTGGTGAGACATGAGACCAGAAGAAGTGGTCAACTGTCCACACATACACAGAGAATAGCAAGCCTCCAGCAAGGGGTTCTGGACATCTGCACACATGTGGAGGAAACATCTCCACCAGATCAACTTTGAATGTTATGTTTTATTGTACCAGCTGATAAATGTCATGAACCTTGACCCTGGGACACCAGACCTTTACTGGAGTTAATATCCCTTCCTGACCAACAAACAGTAAAACCTGTTTTAACCAACTGCGTACATCTTAGCTACAGTGCTAGTTCTCAATGCTTAGCACAATCACCATGAACTAGAACTGAAAAGTGCCTAATTTTTTTCTCCTTAGCACTCTTTCCAGTGAACTTCACTGGGGAGGGTTCTACAGCCTGGTAAATTAATAGACTTGGCCTTTATTCCACCCCCCCCCTGGGGTTTTTATTTTACATGGCAAGAAGCTACATTCCTACTCCTGATTCTATGGTCTCATTCCCAAGTCAACACAGAATCCACACAACATATGCTGCTCAACGACTTCAAGTTTTAATGGAGACACACTCACCCATGTGTAGGTGTAAACAATCCTGTTTCTACAATCCTCAGGAAATTTAGATAAATGCAAGCCTGTTTTTAAACAAGCACGTCTTAATTTGGCTACCTAATATACATATGTCTGACCTCTACAGAAAATGTTTTCTCTTACTGGTCACATTTCTTTGAAACCACATGCATAGGCCTTTATACAAATGTTCAGCAGCATCTTGGATCTGCTTTGCACCTGACAGTTGCTCACACCCAGAAGAAATAAGCATTTGTTGCTAAAGAACTTCCTGTAATGTCCTGTTGAAGGGAAAGAATCAAAATGTCTAAGATAGTGAATTAAATTTGCAGAATCACTGCTCAGGAGCAATAACATTACAAACAGGAAATTAGTCCAATTACAATATCCTCTGAATTATGATCTTTGCTTCCTTGTTGCTTTACTTTGTAACAAACCAACCAATACCACACTTGTCTATAGCAACAGCTCAAAAAAAAGCAGCACTACTTAGGGGTTCCCCACCCCCCACCGTCGAATGGAATGGCATAGATAAAGCACAGTGTGTAGATAGAGATCAGCTAGAGAAAACCAACGGTAAGCCAGGACCCCAAAAGACAGCACTTGTCACCCATTCTTTAATGGTTCCCCATTTTCCTTCATAGACCCCCCAAAATGGAAATCATACTAAGGAGTCAAACTTAATCCAAGCTGCTGCTTCCCAGCTGACCCCAGAGTCAGGCATGGGCAGCTTCTGTGCTGGGTGTCTCACTGTTAGCCTAGTGGATTTGGTTACCAAATATGAGTTATGGATGTAAGTCACCAAATACTATAACAGAAGAGCGTCCTCCTAAGACAATGATCTGGTGGTCCCTCCTGCCAACAGTGTGCCCTGCCCCTTGGGGGCAAATGATGGACTGTGGCAATAACCTAAATGTCCCCTCTACGATTTCCTTGGGGATCAAAATGTAAAGTTCTGTTCTTCAGGGTCAAATGCCAAGCCCTGTCCCACCAGCCCCACTTGTGGGGTTTACCCTGACGTGCCTGTTCCTCCTTCTGTGTCAGAGGCAGGTTCCTCGCGAGACACAAAGGAGGAGGCATCCTGAGGGAAGATTTGGGATGATGTAGATGAGTTCTCACCAGAGGGAAGTTGGGCTTTGGATTTTAGCGACCAGATTGACGTGTGTGTTTATGTGTTTGCATCTCCCACCCCCACCCCAAATTAAGTCAGGGTCTCTTATTTTCTTTAACTTTGTTTTTAAAACCACAAGAAGATTTTTACGAGAAAGAACATCTGCATCATTCTTAGTGTGAGTTTCTCCTTCCCCCTTCTCTTATGTCCTTTTGATACTGTTCCAGACATTTTGAAGACAACCGTGGCTATGAGCCTTTGTTTCCTAATGATCTTGTTTCTCTTTTCTGTCGGGAAAAACCTCCTCCTTTGCCCTTTTGCATGAATAGTCTCTTACTAAAAATTGAGATCTGGTCCAGAATCAGTCAAGGGGATGAATGCCTGAGTGAGAATTAGCGGAGAAACAACAATGAAAGCCACTCAAGGGGCTCCCCCAGGGACTAAGTCAAGGTGGAAAAGTGTGATGAGAGCTTTGAGAGGGATGCAGTCCAAGCCCTTGCTGAGAAAGTAAATGGCCTCCTGCCTTTTTCTTTCTTCCTGCTCTCATTTGAGCACTTTCTGTGTTCTCGGTCTGTGGACTCAGCCCCTAAACAGTTGGCAGAAAGGTCTCTCACAAAGACAAGAATTCTACTTTATCTTTCTACCATTTCAAAACGCTGACCCCACTGGTGTATCTTAATCATAACACTTCCTTGTTTCCAGGAATTTTATGTTGTCATGTCCCTATTATTTAGAACATAGAAATGGTGAGATGTGTACCATGGATGGGACATCAGCCTCCAATTTCTGGGTGTGTGTAGCAGCAATTAGTTACACTAATTTATCTGCATTCACACCTGTGTGATCTTATGTGCATTGGTACATGTCTGGAGATAGCTGTGATCACACAAAATAAAGTTCTTCCTTTTGGAATGCTAACTTGTCCATCAAAACGTTTTTCTTGAATTAAAAAGGACTAAGAGCTAAATGAAGAAACTTTATGAATACATGAGATTTTAAACTAAAAAAATTGAAAACAGATTCATGATAACATTCAGGACAATTGGTAATAAAACAACTTGAATAGCGGTTGAACATCAAAAATACAGAGAAGGAGAAGGAAGAAAGGAGAGACAGAAAAAGGGAAAACTGAAAGAGAAGTAAGAAGAGTAAAAATTTGGGTGATGCCCATAGCTCAGTGGGTAGGGCGCTGGCCACATACACCAAGGCTGGCAGGTTCGAACCCAGCCAGCTAAAACAATAATGACAACTGCAACAACAAAAAAAAATAGCCAGGCATTGTGGTGACACCTATAGTCCCAGATACTTAAGAGGCTGAGGCAAGAGAATTGCTTAAGCCCAAGAGTTTGAGGTTGCTGTGAGGTGTGATGCCATAGCACTCTACTGAGGGTGAGATAGTCAGACTCTGTCTAAAAAAAAAAAAAAAGTAAAAATTTGGGAAGCAGGGTGGGAAATAGGCTGGAGGGAAAGTGAACCACATAGTTATTCTGGTCACATAACAACAATGAAACCATCTCCTCGGGGGCAATAACACTCACTTCACTTTGAGATACACACTTTATTGAAAGTGCCCATCCAAGGTCAAGGTCAAAGGAAGGCCTAAAGATCCCGTACTCAAACAAAATACTCCATCTAGTTATGAAAACATATGTGGAGAAAGGAGCTCTTGTGTTTTAACACCCAAACTTATATCCACTTGTAGACTATCCCACAGGACCTAAAGTTTCAAAAAAGATTTTAAGGATCACACTTTGTTTTCAGAAATACATGAGCTCCTAGGAAAAAATATAAAAATAATTTTGTTGCATAACAAATTTTATTTCAAATGCCAGCAAGGAGTTCACTACTTAAAGGAACCCAAAGGTGAATTCTGCAATGATAATTTTTCTGTTCAGTAAATTTAGATTTTTGCTAATTCCTTAAGGTAAGAGGTAACATATTTTATATCTTTTCTCTTATATCTAACATTTTGGTAGTTTTTCTCCTCCTCCTTTCAGAGTCAAGGGGTCCCAGGTCTGCTGCCACATGCAAGGAGTTATAAGACACAGCATTTCAAACTCTATGAGCCCCAGGGAAATGGTTCTGGAAGTTAGGAAGGGCAGCCTAGAGCATACAATTCTGAAGCAAGGAGACTAATATCTGCCCTTGGCATATGGAAGTCAGCTCCGCTGTTTTCAGGCCCTACCATGGATAAAGTCCTCAGACCACTGGTCTCTGGAGTCTTCTGACTTCAGGTAGGGTAGTGGGCATTCCTTTGTCCTGTACCCCCCATTCCAGGCACCTGGGGTATCAGCCCTCTTTCTCCCATCTGTATGAAGCCTGCTCAGGATTGAAGGAAGGGTTTTCATGTTGATTAAGAATCATCAACATGAAAGAAAGCCTGAACTACGTCCAAAGTGGTCTCATAGGGTAGGAAGTAATCTAGAAACCATGTCTCCTAAAGGATAATTGAAGGGGCTGAGAATGTAAAAGAGTAGACTTAAGGCGGAAAAGAAATGTTGTAGCCTTCTCCAAATACTAGAAGTGTAGGCAGGCGAAGCTATGCATTTATTCAATAAATATCCACTCAGCCTCTGCCATTGGCCAGCAACTGAGATAGGTATTGAGACTCCAGAGGGAACACCAAGGGTAAAAAGAAGTTTGGAAAGACAGATTTGAATGCATTATCAGCCAAAGAGTTCAAATCTGCATTTCCTCAAGTGCATTCCAAGGACCCCTAGGAATACATGGGATAGTCATTTATACTATAAAAAAAAAGAATTCTGGGACCACATTTCTTGGACACATTTTCAAGGCCTAGAATTCCATAGGATAAGCATTAGGAAAGGATACACAATAAGAAAATTCACCTTCAAAACAGGGGGTCTGCAACCACGGGTCCAGATAGGCACTAGGGCTCGCACCTGAGACACATTTGGCACCACATACAACAGAGGCCTCCACCTTCATTCTAAACCACTTGTGTTAATCCAGTCCTCCCACCTGAATCTCCCTCACCTCAAAATTTCTCTAGTTACCAGTATCAGCACTCCCTTATTCTTTTTTCTATCCTCACTGAGTTTGACTTTAATGAACCATGCCCTGGGTTTCTGCTCCTAACTTGGGCTCTGTATAACAAGGCTTCTGGTTTCTTCCCATAAACTTAGTTTATGGGAGCCACTCTGGGGAAGGCTCCTCTGGTTCAATTCTTCCATCTAGTTCATTGTACGTAGAGGAAAGAGACCCAGACAAGGAATAAGTAGGTTCTCATGTTCAAGGATAGTACAAATGGGGAGAGCTTGGGCTTTCCAATGTCAAAAGTTCTTGCCTGGTCTTGTTTTTGACTATTTCCTTGACAGGTTCTGAGATTCTGCAATCTCCTATTTCCAGGCATAATTTTAAATACTTTTGGTATCTGGGAAGCAGACATTTGGGTAGACTGTATATCTTCTTAGCCCTCATATGAAACACAGATGCTCTGCCACATAATTGGGAAATCCTTCACATGCTAGATAAAAGCTACTCATCCAAGGTCAATGGGCTATGTCCTACCTCCTAGCCATATGAATAAAAACCCATAATAACTTTGAAGGCTTACACGAAATTCCTGCAAGAGAAAAGATTGTGACTTTAAACTACAGTCCTCAAAGCCCCTTCCATTTGGGGGGCTCTTACCTTGTAACTTGGGTTCTCATTCCAAAATCCAATGACCTCATTGATTGCAGCACTTCAATACAGCCCATGTACTGGAATAAGAAAAAAAAAAGAACAAGTAGGAAAAACATACCACGAATCCATCTCTTGGCTTCATAGCGACTTCCTGGGAAGCACCTTAAATCAGCTCCTCACATTAAGTTACATTTGCACACCCTGCCCTCCATTGACATTCCAACCATTAATCTTTGATTCAGTTATAAGACATCAGCTAAATCCAAGCTATAATATCAAGATCACAGGTAACACAGATGCATGTGGATTCAGTGGTGGTTAAGAACATGGGCTCGGGGGCTAGACCATGTGAATTTGCATCCTGGCTCTGCCACTTCTTGGTTACAGAGCCTCAGCAAGTTATTCAGCTTTTCTGCATCACAGTTTTGTCTTTGGCAAAGTGGGGATATGTTGCTGGAATCTGGGGTGCAGAGCAATGTCATGAGGCTAAGACCTGCTGAAGGAATGGTATGGAATAAGGGAGTCTACGAGCTCTCTTAGACAGGTAGCAAGAAATCTTTATTTTAACACAGCTTATATAGCCAATACTACATGTATACACTATTAATCAATATTCTTATGACGTATACATCATCCATCTAAAACTGGTGACTTGATTCTTGTGATCATCACCTGACCACCTCATGACCAGGCCATCACCGGCCCGGTGCCCACCTGTCTATTGATCAACTAACACAATACTCTATTAACTATTATCTTTTACCATCATTACTTCTAAAATTAAATCTAAGCCACAAAGCAAACTCTGGGAGAATAAGCTGCTTGCATGCTAGAACCGTAACAGACCATCCGGAGGTGGTTATTCATTCTTTAGGAGTGAGAAGTCTTCTATACAGAAGACTTGCTTGCAAGCCCTGCCCCCAGGACCAAGCCTTTGTTCACCGAAGTATTACCTTCTGCGTGAGCTGGCCTAAGGTCAAAATGGAGTTCTATCCCGGTCTCTCCTTCCCAACTCACTAAAAAACTTCAAACCTGTTCTCACAGAATGAATCTGTTTAAAAGCACATATAGGCTTTTCGCCTATAAGGATACAGTTAGAATCATTATGAGAGCTAAATTATTTCATAGACACAAAGCTTTTAGAACTATACTTGGTACATACCAATGACCAAATATCAGAGGAAGCACAAATAAACGTGGGATAAATAACACAGGAATGTCAGATCTTCTATGGAGATACAACAAGCACACAAATGCACATGATACAGAACGGGGTAATAGAAGAGCTCAGAATCTTTTGCAAGATGATTTAAATATTAAGGGGATTCAAGAAAAGGAAAAAGTCATGTGCCACAGCAGTAGTCAGTAAGGTGAGCTTGAACATGGACTATTGGAAAAGGAGTCGTGGCTTGTAAAGCTAAAAGACAGTTTATAATTCATGTGGCAGCAGTGAGGAGCCGAGTCAGAATACTGGCAGGAGGGCGACGTGACCAGATCAGAGCTGGAGGAGGCTTTAAGTCAGAAGCAGCATGAAGATGAGTTAATAGTGAGGAATAAGTTAGGATGATCCCGTCGAGAGGGAAGTAATGACAACCCACACTGAGGAGGGATGGTGGCAATAGGAAGGAGGGGACAGATTCAAGTGACATCACGGAAGTAGACATTATAGGATTCAGCAGATGATTTGATACAGAGAATAAGAGAGAGGGGTGAGTCAGGGATGACTCACTCAGACGTTTCCAGCCAGGGTAGCAGAGGGAACAGTGATGCCATCCGGAGAAATAGGAAAGCCAGGAGAGGGAAAATGATGACTCGGTTTGGGACCCGTTGACTGCAAGACACTGGTGGGGTATCCAGGAAATAAAAAGCTGACAGCTGAAAATTGGATTCTGGGATCCTGGAGAGGAGCCAAGCCTGGGCAACAGACTTGGTAGTCTCTGTGTAGCTTTGCGAGGTGAGGCTGTGGGAGGAAATCCTCTTAGCAGAGCCTTAGCTGATTAGGGGGAGTATTTCTTTGAGAATTGTTTTGGAATTCTTACTAGAGCCCAGCAGTCTGATTGAAAGTGATCTGTCCACTCCTTGGAAATGATAGGCTTCCTGTTTAGCTTTCCTCTGGAAGTCTTCCAGCCTCTCTCTGTTGGCAAAGGGCAAAAGCCCTGCGGAAAGATAGCAGGGGCTGGGCTGGGGGTGGGGGCCTTCCAGACACTTCTGGTGGTACTTCTGAGCAGATTGAGTAGCATCCTAAGCACAGAGGTGTTCTCTGGAGCCTGGTGTTGGGAGAGCGCAGCTGACTGGGACAACAACTCAGTCATTTTCAGCCTGAGTCCCGTTAGTCACACTCAGCCACACTCCTTGTGGAGTCTCTAGTACTGATACAAGAAACATTTTGGACACGTTTTCCTGTCCCAATCGTTCTTAACTTCCTACAGTTTGACTACTACAGGGAAGTAAGTGATGTCCAGAGATTTCTCTTCAATAAACCATATTGGAAATGGAAGCTAGATTTAAGGAGTATATTAGAAAGCCCTTCAGGTCACGGTGCAGTGGCTCTTGCCTGTAATCCTAGCACTCTGCACTCTGGGAGGCAGAGGCAGGTGGATTGCTTGAACTCACAGATTCAAGACCAGCCTGAGCTACAGCAAGACTCCATCTCTAAAAATAGCAGGGTGTTATGGTGGGCACCTGTAGTCCCAGATACTTGGGAGGCTGAGGCAAGAGAATCCCTTGAGCCCAAGAGTTTGAGGTTGCTGTGAGCTGTGACACCATAGCACTCTACCCAGGGTGACAAAATGAGACTCTGTCTCAAAGAAAAAGAAAGAAGGAAAGAAGGAAGGGAAGGGAAGGAAGAAAGGAAGGACGGAAAAGAAGGAAGGAAGGAAGGAAGGAAGAAAGGAAGGAAGGAAGGAAGGGAAGGAAGGAAGGAAGGAAGGGAAGGAAGGAAGGAAGGAAGGAAGGAAGGGAGGGAGGGAGGGAGGGAGGGAGGGAGGGAGGGAGGGAAGGAAGGAAGGAAGGAAGGAAGGAAGGAAGGAAGGAAGGAAGGAAGGGAGGAAGGAAGGAAGGAAGGAGGAAAGGGAGGGAAAACAAAAGAAAAAAGAAAGCCCATCTCACAATTTTCACACAAGGAGATTCCACGGGTCCAAATGTCCATCTGGGTGGAGATAGAAGTCCGTTTGCACGTCCCCACTGGTGCTCCAGCCTCTCCTGCTGCTGGTGCTGCTCCTGCCCCACTAGTTCCTGAACCTGGCCCTAGTTTGCGAGCAGGTCTGGCCACACTTCCGGTTCCCCCAGGAAGCCTTGTTGTACAGAGATGGGTGTCATCTTTTCCTCAGCTGTGAATCACCAATTTACCACAGGTGATGCCAACCAGTCCTTCAGTGCACACTTTCTGAAAAGGTGACCAAGCACCTACAATTTTTTCACACCCTGCCACAGTGATTTTTCACAAGTATATATCAGATCATGTTCCTGCATGGCTTAAAGCCTCTGGCATCTATTGTCAAAACAAATGTGTTACTATAAACCCTACATGCTGCGTTTTCCAGCCCCTGCCTGCCCCTGGAACCTATTGTGTCACCTCCCCTGTGCTGTGCTGCTGCTGGGCCTCCTTCCTCTTCCTCAAATACACCCAGCCCTCTCCAGACGAGGCACTTCATGCCCGCGGCTCCCTCCACCTGCTCTGCAGCATTGACTCCTTCGCCCCAGAGGCCCCTCCTGCCACCCTTCACCGCAGCCACGACTTGCCACCTTCAGTCACTAAATGGTTATGGGACTCACTTGTTAATTTGTTTGCCTGTTGTTATTCCCTGGGCTGTAAGCACCGTAAGAATAAAGACCACAATCTCCACCACATTCCCTGGAGCAGTGCCTGGGACCTAGTGGGCACCCAGTGCACACTGGTTGAGAGAATGAATAAAGCATCTAGTGTTCA
This sequence comes from Perodicticus potto, assembly GCA_963574655.1. Taxonomy (NCBI): domain Eukaryota; kingdom Metazoa; phylum Chordata; class Mammalia; order Primates; family Lorisidae; genus Perodicticus; species Perodicticus potto. The sequence continues at coordinate 16,656 of CAUYRH010086597.1, read as the reverse complement.
ACTCCACTGAACTTTCCAAAGTGCAGAGCGAGGGAGACAGATGGGGGAACTGAGGGAGGTAAAGGCACAGCCAGCTGAACAGCCTGGGGACAAATGAAGGGTACGGGAGCCCTGAGGACTCAGGACTGAGCGCTGCAGGCTGGGGCAATGCCTTGGGAAGGCTTCTAGATTGCCCAGCAGTTTACTTCACGTCTGTAATTTTTGTTATTTCCCAGTTTAGGGATTGGTGGCAAATGACCTTGATAGGGGGGCTTTTATAATGAGGTGGGAAGTTGGAGAGGAGGTGCCTTGCTTCTCAGGCAGTCTTTTGAGGTGGGGGTCGAGACAGGCCTGAGTGATGGAGTTGATGGTGGGAACTTTAAAAGGAGAGTAGGCTAACCGGGCGTGGTGGCTCACACCTGTAATTCTAGCACTTGGGAGGCCGAGGTGGGTGGATTGCCTGAGCTTATAGGTTTGAGACCAGCCTGAGCCAGAGTGACACCCCGTCTCTAAAAATAGTCAGGCGTTGTGGCGGGCACCTATAGTCCCAGCTACTTGGGAGGCTGAGGCAAGAGGATTGCTGGAGCCCAAGAGTTTGAGGTTGCTGTGAGCTGTGATGCCACAGCACTCTACCACGGGTGACAAAGTACGACTCTGTCTCCAAAATAATTAAAAGAGGAGAGTAGGCTGAATGTCTGAACAGGAAAGCAACAGAGAGACACTGGAGCCAGCTGGGGCATAGATGCTCCAGGGATGATCAGGTTCAAGACCTCTGTGAGGGAAAGTGTCAAAGTGGGAGCTATTCTTAGACCCATTAAATGAATTACCAATGGGAGGATTTTGGTTATCAGTGATAAGAGGGATGTTTAGTGTCTTAGGGTGAGAAGGAGAGAGAGAGAACGACTCCTCCAAGGTTTTGCTCTTAATCTCACTTCACGGGGATAACCACCTTCTCTGCTGCTTCCAAGGTGGTGCCTGCATTGCTTTGGGCTTCTTTCCTTTCATGTAAACCTGTTTTGATTTATACATTTACAGCAATGACCCAGATGACACTTCTGCCAGCCTCACTATGATACAACAGAAGCATCCGAAGAAATGTAAGTCCCTGCCTGAGATGATGGGCAGTGAGAACCACCCCTCTTCCATCCTGGTCTCTGCTGAGGGAGCCACAACTGATTTTTGCTGCAGTTACCCCACAGCCAGGAATGAAGCTTCTCACTGACCCACACAATCCACTCCCCTTGGAAACCTGTGCTTTGAGAAAGCGGGGAGGGGACAGTGTATCAAGATAATCTGTCTGCTTCTTTGTTGAGATGTTTGATGACTGCCTAGGCAAATGACGGCTGAATACCAAGGCCTGAGGGAGAAGAAGTTTAGGTTGTTAGGAATAAACTGGGGATGACAATACCTCTTGTTCACTTATCAAACACAAATCTCAGATGACGAGGCCTCAAGAAAATCAGCCCCATAAAGTTAGGTCAACTGTGGATCCCGTAGTCACAGGGTCACATTGACTCCACTTAATAAAGGAAATTAAAACATATTAAATGACAGGGCCTGGCTTAGTTTCACTTATTCACTGATAGTGGATCGAGGTTTATTCTAGAGTCCGCAGTCCCCTGTTGGAACCCCGTATAACAGAAAAGGCGAGGAGGTTCTCTCACACACCCTTCCTTTGGTCTACCCAGGCAGGTGGCACAGTCCCGAGACTGGGGGCCACAAGGGTGACAGCAGATGTGAATCTAAGCTGCTCTGATGACTGCAGGAGGTGGCATGTGAGACAGAAGACACTCCCTAATTCCCAACCTTGTGGTGAAGAGGGGACACTGAAGCTCTTTATTTAGAGGCACACAGGGCTTGTGGGAAAGTGGCAAGCTCAGCAGTGTTCAGACAACCTTCCCATTCAGCAGGAGAAAGTTCACCTAACTCCTGCTCCCGCCTCCTTCATGTCCCCAGGCAGTCATAATATTTCTGTACTGTCTGAGCTTCGCCCACTTAATCCCAGGAAGAGGCCAGCAGCCTCCTCGTGGTGATGTGTGTCTTGGCCTTTGCGTTCCAGAGAAGAAATCACTGGGGTTTTCAAAGAAAAGCCATGATCGCTAGCTTATGGGAACATCTCATCCCAACTCTCTTAAGGAATGATAACCTGAAGCACATTACCTAAAGAAAAAAAGAGATATATTCTTAAGTCCTCAGAAAGACTGTCCATAGGACACATAAGAAACCAGTAATGGTGGTTGCCTTTGGAAATGGGAACAGCAGCTTTTTACTTTACATTTTAGACTGTCTATGTTTTAAAAAATAAGTGTGTAGTAATATTTCAGAGTTTAAAAGTTAAATAAGCACAACTTACCACTTGACTTCTAGGAACCACAGTTTGCCAATTAGGGGTAAATGCACTTTTTTCTTTTTTGCAGTTTTTGACCAGGGCTGGGTTTGAACCCACCACCTCTGGTGTATGGGGCTGGCACCCTACTCCATTGAGCCACAGGCACCGCCTGTGTATTTTCAAATACACTTTTTAAAAAAATTTTGAGGTCTACATGGAATTCAAATGTAATCAAAATAGTATTTTAGAAATAATATCAGCAATGAAAGGTAAATGCACTTTTATCAAAGGCTTCCTTAGAATGCTCTTGGCCCTGTGCTAGGAGTAGGGGAGACTATCATTCAAGATAAGTTTAAGGCATACAACCTCCATTTGATAAGTTTATAATAGAAAGAGTGAAAAGACAGGGAAGAACTATAAAACATGGAAGAACAGTATATAATCAGCTGTGATTACAAGGGTCTCACCTTCACATAGAAAATGTTCAACAATGGCGAGGCCACCGACATGGCAAGAAGACACTGCGGGATCTTTCTGCCACTTTTAAATAATGTTTAGTCTTTTCTTATTACAAGAAACAAACAACAACGGAAGGTAGAGAGGACGGACATTCTCTTCTTAACCCTGAGACATTGCACTGCTTCCTTCCCTTCTTCTCCTGCCTCAACTCCCCATCTGAAGCTTTGGCTTACTCAACACTATTGAAACTGAGTAAACCAAGGGCTTCCTCCTAGTTCACTCCAGGGAGTGGTTTTTATTCTCCTGATCACTTGTCTGGGACATCTGCATTGTTGGCCTCCATCCGACCCTTTTCTTTTCCTCTGAACCTTTCTCCTACTTCAGCTTTCCTTAGAACATTTTCTCCCCTCTTTCTCACCCACCTATTCCTTCTCAATCTCCTTTGCTGGTTCCTTATTTTTTCCCCATCTTTTCTTAAACCATGGCTTCTCTTCTCAGCCTCTGTCGCTGTCTCTTAGTCCTGACTGTACATTAGAATCACTAGGGGAGCTTCAAAAACAGTCTGATTCCCGTGTTCTGCTCCTCTATCACGTGTACTCCTCCGCTTTCAGGCCCTGCCTGTACTGATGGTACGCCCATTTCCAACCCAAGCTCTCTCCTACCTCCAAATCAGCATAAGCACATGAATATTCTACTTGCTTCTCAAATTTAATGCAGCCAAAGTAATTCTTTATTTACATTTCTGTTGTCAACCAACAGCATCACTATCTACCTAGTTACATAAACTAGAAAACTAAGTTCCTCCCTTTCTTTCAAATCCCTCATCCAGCTGGAAGCCAAGCCCCTTGCTTCCAGTCTCCACATATTCTCACAACTTCCCTGGTTTCTTCTCTTAATGCTTCATCCTGGCCCAACATTTGCTGTCCCAGCTTAGGCACACACTGCCTCTCAGTTGCAATACAGTGGTCTCACATCACATGCATGTTCAATGTACGTGAGTTTAACTGTATTCATTCTGGCAGGCAGAAAGCAAGAGTTCAGGCCCTTTGTTCATCCCTTCAGTCTTTCCATCCTACCCCCCAAACTAGACTTTGACCTCTGCTTCCCCAGAGAAAGGGAATCTCCCTATAAATGCAAACAGGAATATAAGACCAATGCTGACCTTCGGTGGTCCAGATGCATGAGTGTTGGAGATTTCAAGGCTTGCCAGTGTATTTTTTATTTTACCTGAGTTTCACTATAGCACTGACTTAAAAACATAACCCTCACAAAGATAGGTGTCCCTGGTATCCCACTCTTCAGATCTGTCTTTCCCAGTGCAGCCAGCATGTCGGTGAAGTGCGTATCTGGCACGCGGATTGCTCCAGCCTCTAATCCCCACATTCACACGTAAAACACAGGTTGTCCTCAAAGTACAGCTTCTCAAACTTTAGAGAATTTCAGAATCACCAGGGAAACTTAAAAAGCAGATTTTTAGAAGCACATTCCTGGGCTCTGAAAGCTTCTTCTCTAGCAAGTCTGCAAAAATGCATTTTAACAGGCAGTTGGGTCATTCTGCAAAAGCTGGTCAAAGAATCCCACTTTAGAGAAAACACCAAACGTTCCTCAGGAGAAGATCCAGCCTTCTGAGCACGATGGATGGGGCCTCTGATTATCAGTGCCCTGGTGAACTTGCCACTTTCTCCCCTCTCTTAACCTCTCATCTTACACTCTTGTCATTTGCCTGAACTCATCAAGTTGTTTCAAGATGCAGAAGGACACCTTCTTTGGCTCTTTCCTCTTGAAATGTCCTTTTTATCTAAGTCCATCTGTCTAAGGCCTACTCATCCTTCACAACAAAATGTAAAGTCACTTCTATAAAAACTCTCCTCCTCTTTCCCTTTCTTACCTGCAGTCTTGGCCTCTCTCTTCTCTGTGCCCTGCTCTGTACATACTGTATGAACTTTCAGCTGCTCTTTTATACTTGCCCACATGGCACTTCTTGGTCAATATGTCTGCATCTCTTTTACTGCAGGAACGGGGGCTGTTTCTTCTTTGCATCCCATGTGTAAAGCCTGGTTCAACAAGATTCTTGAGATAAGCAAGTAAGATAGGGTCTAAGGTAACTTTTGAGAAAGGATAGAAGGTGCATATTTTTTAAAATTCATATTTTAACATGATTTGGTAATGTTATTACTTTTTGAGATAAGGCTTACTCTGTTACCTGGGATCTGGCACTGTAGCGTCATCATAGCTCACTGTGATCTCCAACTCCTGGGCTCAAGCCATTCTCCTGACTCAGCCTCCTGAGTAGCGGGGACGACAGGTGTGCACAACCACACCTAGATAATTTTTTCTATTTTTAGTAGAGATGGAGTCTCATTCTTGCTCAGGCTGGTCTTGAACTCCAGACCTAAAGCAATACTCCCCTGCTAAGATTACAGATGCAAGTCACTGCACCTAGCCAAGTTAGGTAATATTAACCCCTCTTTCCTATTGAATCTCATCTAACTTAGATTTCCTAAAAGAATAATCATAAATGTCAAAATCAATGCTTAAAAATAAAGATATTAATGAATGAAGTAAGCCAAATATAAGAAAGTAGCCAGACTAGGGCAGATTTGGAGATATACGGCCACACAAAGGACATCAAACTACTCACTCTGGTCCCTTTTGCCATTTGGGAAATCAGATCCTAGGATTTTTCAAAAGAAGTCAGAAATCAGAATGTATTTGTAAATTTCCTTAATTTTAAGCCCAGAAGTCACAATGAGCAATCCAAAGTGAAATTAAGAAAATAATTTCACTTACAGTAGAATAAAAAAGAATGAAATAATTTATAAATAATTTGACAAATGCAAAACTTACACTTTGAAAACTCCAAAATATTTGAAAGAAATTCAGGAAGAGCTAAATAAACAGAAAGACATCCACGATCATGGAACCAAGGACTTAACATTGTTAAGGTAGTAATACTCCCCAAATTCATACATAGATTCAACACACCTCCCACCAAAAACCCAGATGGCTTCTTTGCAGAAATTGACAAACTGATCCTAAAACTTACGTGGATATTCAAGGGACCCAGAATAGAAAAACAATCTTGAAAAAGAACAAACTTAGAGAACTACCATGTCCCACTTTCAAACTGGTCTGCCCAGCCATGCAGTCAAGACAGTGTGATACTGGCGTATAATGATACTGGCATATTATGGAATAGAATTGAGACACCAAAATTAAACCCTCACATTTACTGTCAATTGATTTTTTACAAGGGTGCCAAACCAATTCAATGGGGTAATGATAATCTTTTCAACAAATGGTTTGGGGGCAACTGATATCTGCATATAAAAGAATAAATTTGGACCTCTACCTCGTACCGTATGCAAAAATAAACTCACTCAAAATGGATACAAGACTTTAAATACAAGAACTAAAATTTTAAAACTCTTTTAAAAAGAAAAACAGGCATTGGGGTGGGGAACCTGCAGCCTCACAGCCACATGTGGCCCTTCAGATCCCAAAGTGTGAGCCCTCAACCAAATCCAAACTTCACAGAACAAATCCTTTAATTAAAAGGATTTGTTCGGTAAAATTTGGATTCATTCACAAGACCACATTCAAAGATCCAGAAGGCTACCTTATAACCCAATAATGAAAAGACAAATGAGCCAATTTAAAAATGGGCAAAATAAGTTACACAAATGGCCAATAAGCACATGAAAGAAGGAAGTCTCAGAATACCACATGTTAAATGATTGCATTTATATGCAATGTCCAGAACATTTAAATCTGTAGAACTAGTAAGCAGGGCTGGAGGGGTTGGGGGAATGAGATGTAAGGACTAAATGGTACAGGGTTTCTTTGGGGGTTTATAAATAATATGTTTTAAAATGGGTGATAGTTGTACAACTCTGTGAATATACTAAAAATGATTGAATTATATACTTTAAAGGGGTAAATTATATGGCACGTAAGTTGCAGCTCAATAAAGCAATTACCAAGAAATAATAACAACAACAAGTGGTCAAACAAGCAAGGTCTGCAATGTATGACCCTTGATGTAAACTATTCAGGAAATACGTATGAGTGGATAAATAATGAATAAATGAGTGCAGCATCAGAAATTATTGCTGTTTGAAATCTTCCCCAGTATTGAGTCAGAGCTCATTGCTCTTCCTCTGGGCTCCCAGAGCTTCTTGGTCACACCCCAGCTTGCACTCACCCAGTGGTGCTGCAATTTATCTATGTCAATGTCTATGCCCCTTGCTGGACTATGGGCTTCTCAAGGACAAGGAGTGAGTCTTAGTCATCATTATTCTAGCACCTCTTACAGTGCAATAAATGATTTATTTGAATGAACTAGCCAAGAAATTATGTTCAGGAAGTCTCAAAATAACCTGCATCCCAACTGGACCATCTGTAATGTGTTCCTTCTTAAAGGAACCGTTAAAATATATCACCAGTTAAAATAATCCTGAAGTTAAGCTGGCCAAAGCTCTCCTTGTACACGATTTGAGTTGGAGAGCAAGTCAGAGGGGAATGGAAAATCCTTCCCCCTTTAATGCAATACCAATCAAATGAAAACCTGGACAAGTGGATGGTGGGAGTGGGGAAATACCTTCTTCTGGAATGGGGACAAGTGTAGAGGGAGGTTGTTGAGACAGCCAGAAAGAGGGGCTGCCTGGAACACCATTAAGAGGCACGAGTGGTCTTGGCAAACACTGACTTTTCTTCAAAGCGATCTTATAGCATCTTTGAAACTCCCAGCCAAGAGCACAAAGCTGTCAACACCTACCCTTTCTTTACCATTCTCTGACCTCCTGTATTTGCTTTTCTGCAGAGCACTTATTGCTGAAAATATTATATATTTGTTTGTTTGCTGTTTCTCCCGCCACAATGCTAGCAGCAAAGAACGGAGACTATTCTATGTGTATCCCTGACACCTAGAATACCGCCTAGCATGTTGCAGCCCCTCAGAATACATTTAGTTTGATTAAATTGAACATGTTTTTAAAAATCCAAACATTGGAGATCCAAGATGGTGGCCAGCAGGAGGCTGATGAAGGAGCTTGAAGAAATCCGCAAATGTGGAATGAAAAACTTCCATAACATCCAGGTTGAGGAAGCTAATTTATTGACTTGGCAAGGGCTTATTGTTCCGGACAACCCTCCATATGAAAAGGGGGCCTTCAGAATCAAAATCAACTTTCCAGCAGAGTACCCGTTCAAGCCACCGAAGATCACATTTAAGACAAAGATCTATCACTCGAACATCAGTGAAAATGGGCAGGTCTGTCTGCCAGTTATTAGTGTCAAAAACTGGAAGCCAACAACCCAAACTGACCAAGTAATCCAGTCCCTCATAGCACTGGTGAACGACCCCCAGCCTGAGCACTCACTAGGGGCTGACCTAGCTGAAGAATACTCTAAGACCGTAAGAAATTCTGTAAGAATGCTGAAGAGTTTACAAAGAAATATGGGGAAAAGTGACCTGTGTACTAAAATCTGCCACAGTTGATTCCAGCAAGTGTGAGCAAAGACCCCGAGCAGTGCATTCAGACACCCCGCAAAGCAGGACTCTATGGAAAATTGACATGTGCCCCCGCCTGGCGTTCGCTTGTGGCAGTTACTAACTTTTTACAGTTTTCTTAATCAAAAGTGGTCTAGGTAACCTGTAAAGAAAGGATTAAAAATTTAAGATGTTCTAAAAAAGAAAAATCCAAACATTGACCCTACTGAAAGCTCCTCCTCTGCTCCAGGTTTAAAATCATGAAAACCTGGATTTGTTCATTCAGTCACAGCTGGGGGCTTAACAACGAGGAAATTTCAATGGTCTAAGTCCCAGTGCTTACAAAGATAGACTCTTCAAGAAGTAAGTTGTGTGTTCTGCTCGTCCTTCCCAAAGGAAGATCTCTCTCTCCAGGGCTCCCGTCCAAGCCAAGAGGCAAGGCTGAGGAGTGAGCAAACCCCCTCCTTCCATGCCCTCTCCCTGCTAAGCGCACTCCTCCACCCCACCAAGAGAGTCCCCACAATATCCACCTGCTAAGTAAGATTCCATTCCTGGTCCCCTTAAACCAGGCTGATAACATCTGCAGTATAATCTCCCAGGGAACTTTAGAATTAAATGAGTTTTAAGTCGATTCCAAGAAAATGTTGTTTTTGACAGTGGGAAACCCAGGATCCTGCAAAAAGAGTGTCTTAAATGTCAGATACACAAGGAAGATATTAGTGTGGTGGCACTTTGGTGATGCCCTAATATACTGGGAAATGGGCTGCTTACAATTGTCTAAAGAAACCTTTCAATTCATCTGAAAACAACCACTTGTCATCTGTGGGCAAGGAAAATATGACAACTATCCACACCCCGTGAGGCAGCTATGTAGATCTCATTCCAACAGTCCTACTCCCATTGAAAATCCCTTACACATGGGATTTGAACTGGGAGGGGTTTCATCTCTGTCTACAGACCTGAGCACAGACAAAGTCACCCAGCTTGAAGTCATCCCCATGACAAATACCATATGGTAGCATTTGGAGAGCTGTGGCTTCTCCTACAAAGGACTTTGCATCCATGCGTTTGGAGCCAGAGTGGCCCTTTCTGGCACTGGGCATAGACAGAAAAGTCATCCCATGTGATCATGTGCTTTTGCATGAACAGAGATGTATACTCTGTCTAGTTTCACAAACGTCATCTCATTTTATCCTCACAATGAAACTGTGTTGGGATCTGATAGGTGGATGATCCCCGTTTACAGAAGGACAAACTGATTCTCAGAGAGGCTCTGTGCTCTGCTCAAGAGCCAGAGGGCTGATTAATGGAGAAGGAACCAAATCGGTTGTTTAAAGCTGCTCTGTTTTATGTTACCTCTCTGACCTGGAAAATTTACCACCTAGGGAAGACTCCAATCCCTGCATCTATTTTAAAAAATGCAAGATAGTACACAATGAAGTTGAGCATGAATTTCACAAAGTCAAGGGTGTTTTATTGTATCCATGAGGCATCTGATGATTGTACTTCTCCCAGGGAACCTGGGCCAGGTAGGGAAAGTCTTCCCGTGATGCTTACCTTCCTATAGTACCATAATGGGTAATAGTCTAGGGAGATACTTGAAATGAAAATGAATTTAGGAAACTTAAAACTTTTGGATTAAATGTATTACATTGTGTCTCTCCTTTGGCCACCCATCTGAATACACACACACACACACACACACACACACACACACACACAGCTCAATCCTGAAGAGAAAGAAGAGTGGTAAGGTCAGACATCCTCTGTTGGTAGCAAATGTTTTTATATTCTCTAATAACTTACAGTGACTTGAAGAAAGATTGCTGCCTCCACTACCTAAGATGTTGAGTGTTGTGCTCACTTCCACACCATGTCAATCACTCTTTGTATCTTGGAAAACAGGAATTGCATTGTTCAAAGCAGAATTCTCCTTGACCAAAATATCCTCAGTGTGCTCTTTGTAGAAACTCCTTGGAGCTTTGTATCTTATATTCAATTTTAATGTTGTTATTAAAAGTCAAAAGTTGCAACCAATAGTTGTAACCCAAGTTCTCTGTGGGAAACAGCAAATGTTGGCACCCCAAGCCCTAAGAGATTTTTATCACTATGTAGGCCTCCTCTTAGGAGACCAGGAATGCTATTCTCTGTGGTGCTTGGAGAAAGTCTGTAACCTGGTGGGACTGGCTCCTCACAATGAAAGAATTGCAAAAGCTAGCCCTGCTTGGGGTAAGTTGCTTTGGTAATAGCAATTGACTGCTTTCTCCTGATGGACACAGTAAAATCCCAAGTCGTGTTGAAGCATTAATACATTCAGAAGGAAGAAGCCTTAACAGTGCTACTTACAGGAAAAACAACTGAATAATTGATCCCAGCAGTTTAACTAGATATAGACAAGGGCAAGCTTTTTCTTATTCCCTGGAAGACCCTCATCCCTCTGAATACACTATTCCTCTATTTTCATTTACCTTCTTCTCCCATTCCTTTATGTGGCAGTCATTAGCACCATTCCACACATATTTCCAGCTTTTCACCCACCCAGCACTTAGTGCACTTCTCCTGCCCTTTTGAAGCTAGGTGTGGCTCCTGATTTGGCCGGTGACATCACTGTGAGAGTGAATTTGTCATGTCTCCTTTCTCTTATAATTGGGGAAGCACAGAGATGGAGGCAACCTCAGCCCAGGTCGCTGAGTGAGAATGCCAGACAGCAGAATTCCCCCAGCCAATGTGCTATGTGCCAGGGCATGAACAACAAGTAAACCTTTTTTGCCTAAGCCACCAGGGTGCTGGAATTACTCATTGACACAGAATGACCTGTCCTGTCCTGATGGGGACAGTAACTGTGAGATCAGAGAAGAAATAAGGCAGGCTCTGATAGTCAGACAGGCCTGGGTTTGAATCTCAGCTTTGCATGTTAGCTGTGAAACCTTTAGAAATAATGTAAATTCCCAAAGCCTCCATCTCCTCATCTATAAAACAGGGACAATAATTGATCTGTTTCATAGGGTCATTGTGAGGGTCCAATAAGGTGATGTGTGTGTGGTGTTCAGCATAGCGGCTGGCACGTGGAGGGAACTCAGTGCTACACTGGGGTGACTACGCTGCTCTTCCTGGTTGCCTTCAGCTCCACCTGCCTTAGTCTTGGCAGCTATTAAATAAGCTTGACTATTGTGAAGGGACCTCAATTAAGGTTGCTCTTATGGGAGTGTGATGAACACAGATTCACAGGATGATGGAATCAGAGGAGGGGAAGTAAGGGTGAGTCATGAAAGGCAAGCAATGAGAGGTTGGAGGAGGGATTTGCAGGCATGTGCAAGAGGTAAAGGCAAAAATAAGGAGTGTTCAGAGGCTCGGCGCCTGTGGCTCAACGAGCTAAGGTGCCAGCCACGTACACCTGAGCTGGCGGGTTCAAATCCAGCCCGGCCCGCCAAACAACAATGACGGCTGCAACTAAAAAATGGCCAGGCATTGTGGTGGGCGCCTGTAGTCCCAGCTACTTGGGAGGCCGAGGCAAGAGACGCTCTTGAGCCCAGGAATTGGAGGTTGTTGTGAGCTGTGATGCCACAGCACTCTACCCAGGGCAACAGCTTGAGGCTCTGTCTCAAAAAAAAAAAAAAAAAAAAAGAATAAGGAGTGTTCAGAAAACACCAAGTACTTCCATGTGATTAACATCCAGAGAGATGGCTGGACCCAGCGACAGGAGCTACGTTACATTAATTAGCCAATGCACTGTCCACCTACACAATTCAGTGAGCTCTTGGAGGGCAGAATCTGGTTCTTATTTATCTATCTCCCAGCACAGGATGTGGTGCATAGTAGGATGTCAATAAATGTTTGTTTAAAGTCTGAAGATTATATCCAAATTTCAGGCCACCCTAACTAAAGTGTGACACGAATTTCTCCTCATTCTTCCATAAGTTTCTGAACTACACTTCCACTCAGCCCACTTCTCAGACCCAAATAAATAAAAGCTAAAAATATAGCCCAGGTCATGAATCATAAATGAGATGTAAAAGCAGTGACTCACAGAAGTTAATCTGCTTCCCAGGAGAGTCTTGCTGAAATGTCCTTTGCTCTGAAAGGTTAGGCAAAAAGACAACACCATTGCTGCACAGATATAGCTACTGCAATTCCCAGGCCTGCCACTGGGAGCTCATCTGGAATGCCAAGGCTCCCAGGCAGCCCTTCTGCATCCCATCCTGGGGCAGCAGAGGGATGTGCCCAGACACAGATGCTAAAAATGGCACTCAAGAAAGTAGCATAGGGCCCTGTCTATTGTCTCAAGGGCCTACTGTGTCCACCATCTTCTTGGCTATAGCCTTAATCTTGTCAGTGCTGTAACCAAGCAATGCCTTTGAGGCATGGTTTAGTAAATGACCTACCAATTATATTTTGTATCCCTGTCAAATTATGTTGGCAACATAATCTAACCTATTAGTGACAGTGTGGGGTCTCTCCAGACACACTGTAACACACTATAAATTAAACATCTTCAGATTTTTATGACTTTATCTCTCAATTCCAAGCACCTCAAAAAAATTAAACAATTATAGCCTATACTCCAAAATCACACAATTCTGACTCAGCCTTGAATACCCAGGACCTAGAGTTTTTGACTGAATTAAATATTCATTGGAGGCAAGGCACACTGCCTCATGCCTATAATCCTAGCACAATGGGAGGCCAAGACAGGTAGATTGCTTGAGTGCAGGACTTTGAGGCCAGGAGACTGAGCAAGAGTGAGACCCCATCGCTACTAAAAATAGAAAAAAAAAAACAGTAGCTGAGCATGGTGGTGCTATGTGGGAGGCTAAGGCAAGAGGACTGCTTGAGCTCAAGAGTTTGAGGTTACTGTGAGCTATGATGGTGCCATGACATTCTACCCAGGGGGACAAAGTAAAACTCTGTCTCAAATAAATAAATAAATACTCATTGGAGGAACTCTGTGCATTCACAAATGAGAGCATCTGCACGAACTACCATTAAGTAGGTGAACAGCAGCTCCATCAAACGCTCTCTTCTGTTCCCTTTCCCCATCCAGCAGCATCTGCATTCATCCCCTTTTAAAGAGTCAAATACCTTACAGTTTTGCTCCTTCCCCCTGCTTATCTTATTAAATCCTGCTGTCAGCAAATAACCTTCAGCTCAATTAAGAACTATGGGTACTACTTAATTGTTACTAGAAAAGACCAATTGGAAAAGGCCAAAATATTTGTCATCAGTTGCCATGCTTAGTCAGACTTGATGCCCCCAGCACAAGCATCAGTATCACGGTGTTTTCAATCTTCTCAGGCCTCTAGGACTTCACCATACCCTGTGAGTGGTCATGTCTGGGTCCATGGTGGCCAAAGAACTTCATTGACAGCCCCCTCCCTCCAAGTCCCAGGACTGAAGTCAGACATGAATGACAGTGTTCACCTGTGCTGACGCCATGACTCAGATTAGCCATGGTGAGAAGCTGCTCAATGGTGCTGTACTACTTTTCAGCTTTTACAATCTCTCTGAAAACCCAGCAGTCAACAATATGCCCTTGCAGAATTGCAGCCCAAATGTGAATCATCTCTCATTACACTTCTTTTTACATGAAACACAAGAGTTTTCCGTAACCCAAGTCAGTGAATTCTGAATACTGATAATGTGACTTAAAGAAAACAAGAACTTGAAGGGACCTTAGATATTATTCATTCCAACTCTTCTACTTTTCGTAGAAAAAAAAATTAGGTGATTTATCTGATGTTGCTCAGCATTTAGAAGGCAGGCAGAAAAGACTCCACTGAAGACACAAAACAAAAGTCAGAATTGTACCAGGACAACTAGACAAATACAGCATAGTAGAAGTCAAGGGCATAGGGCTCTTCATGGAGGAATAGATTATTAATTGAGTTCACGGCAGGGGAGTCAATAGGCTAAGGGGCTGGAAAATGCCCACTAGAATCTGGTAACTATTGGCTTTACCCTTGGCTTTAGTGTAGCAATCTCAGTAGAGTGGGAAAACTGGAAGCCAGACAGCATGCAATTTAGAATTGGATACAGAAGTGAGGAAGCGAACCAGTGAGCGTGATGCTTTTGGTTGGGTTTTGTTGTCAGAAATTTATGTTTTAACAAAAGAGGAAAGATAAGCCAAGCGGAGGAGGTTATTTTAAGAATAGGACAGACTTTAGCACGTTCATGTGATAGAAAGGGTAATGGTAGCAGGAGAGAGGAGAAATAATGGTGAGATTACAGTGCCTGGGAAGTCAAGAATGCAGACTATCTGTGAAAATGTGTAATGCTTGATTCAAATAAGATATTTTAAAATGACTCAGATTCTTCCAAGCACCCAAGTCAAGCAACTTCCATAGGTAGAAGACATATTTTCTCTCTTCATATGTCTGAATACCTTTGGAGAAATCTAAAATATTCTTATAAATGATCAGGACTAAGTCTAAGTTTGTATGAGTGGCAATGTTCCAATGGTAGACAACAACACATTTTTTAAGACTTATAAAATCTTTGTGTTGGAAGAGTCTATTTGCCCCAATTCCTTTATTTTCAAAGCACGTGTGTGACTTAAACAAGACCACCCAGCATGACAAAACTTGAAACCAGCACATAAATGTTCTAAGCTATTTACTCTGTCATAGACATCAAATTGTAACACAGACTTGTGAATCAAACACAAATAATGCCCTTATATTACTTGAATTGATACTTTTAGAATGCAACTTAAATGGGAACTTAGATTAGATTTGCTTATTTTATAGTTTGTAGTCCTTAAAAAACAAACAAACAAAAAAAAAACTCAGCATTTTTAGCTGAAGAGAAGGGGTGTTTTCCTTTAAAGTCCAGTAGCATGAGTCGATTATCAGTCAATTATTGTTATTAATTATTGGTGATTATTACGTTAAGTAACGACTTCCTAGAAGGAGACACAGTTCAATGAAGTAATCAAAAAGACAGGAATACTGAAGCAAGATTCTAGGGGCAGGGAGAGGATGGTCGGTTATAGCTCATGAGAAGTTTAGTTCAGGGTTAAAATTCTCACAGAAGTCAAGCAGCTTCTCTCCCTCTCTAGTTACAGACTATACTCCAAACCTCCAAGGGCTGCCTAAATCGCCCTGACCAATGGCATTCATGAGCACACCAACTAGAACCAAGAGGAGTAGGTAATACCAACGGGCTCTAGGCCAGCCATTCCTATAATACCTGAAGAGGATGTGTTTATAGCATCACTCCCTCTAACATTCTTCTAAAATCCCATATTCTCCAGAAAGTCCTGCCCCTGAAGAACTGAGATGAACAATTCAACCACTACCCAAAACCATAGTTTTCAACAATATTTGTGTGGGTGAGTGAACAGCACCCCAAATCCACTTTCTTAGCAAATATTCAGTATGCAATATGATACTATTAACTATAGTCCTCAAGGTGCACATTTGACCTCTAGACCTGTTCATCTTATGTAACTGCAAATTTGTACTCTTTGCCCTACACTTTCCCATTTCCTTTCCCTTCCTGCCCCTGGTAACCACTGTTCTACTCTCTGCTTCTCTGTATTGCCATCATTAGAGTCCACATATAAGTAGTATTTTTTTTTCTATGCCTGGCTTATTTCACTTGCCATAAATGTCTTTTAGTCTCATCCATGTTGTCACAAATGACAGGACCCCCCCTTTTTAAGGCTGAATAATAAATATTATGGAGGAGGAGCCAAGATGGCGGCCGAGTAACAGATTCCTTGCAACTGGACATGGTGAGACTGGGGAGAGAAGAATTCAGGCATCTCTGGCTGGCGAGATCTGCCCAGAAACATCCTTTGGGAACATAGGGAGACAATGTGAGACTTCTGGACCCCCCGAGGAAGGCAAAAGCAGTGGAGATCTGCCAAGTGCTTGCATGTGTTCGTTAGGTCTAATCCTGCCGGCAGCTGTGGCTGCAGCAGCAGTGAGATTGCAAACTGGAAAGGCCTTATCTGTGAGCTGTTCAGGTTTCTTTTGGACTTGGCACTCAGTTGAACTGCCTTGGGAGAACTGGTGCAAGAGTGAGGAGGTCTTTGACTGTTGTCTGGGGCTCCAGACTGAGCCGCAGAGCCAGACGGAGCTACCAGTGTTTGGTGGTGGGCTGTGTGGAGCCATCATAGGAGAACTGCCCCGGCAAGCTCCACCCTCAGGGTCGTAGAACAAGCATCGGGCAGGAGCGAGTAATCTACTGACTGAGCAGCCTAAAGGCGGGGACTGAGATGCCTTGCAGCTTTAGCCCTCAGGGGCATCGGGTGAGACCGGTTTTGGCACACTGGGTAAGTGGATAGCCACTTAAGGAGTGATCCCAGAGACAAGCGCTTTCCTGGGAAAGCTTCTGCTTAGCCCAAGTTAGCAAGTTAAAGTGCCTTCTAAACAGGCTGAGGAGGATTTACACTCTC
>CAUYRH010086595.1:0-28845 GCA_963574655.1 Perodicticus potto | reverse complement strand
TTTTTTTTTTTTTTGGACATGTTCCTTCTTCTTACAAGGAAAGAGTATACATACAATTGATATTATTTCTTCCTTAAATATTTACCAGTGAAGTCATCCAGTGTTGCAGATTCTTTTCAAAGAAAGTTTAAATTTGACTTAAAATTCTCATTAAACATAAGATTATTTAGGTTACCTATTTCTTTGTAAGTGAGATTTATAGTTTATGTCTTTCAAAGAATTTGTTGCATCTAAATTATCTTGAAGTTCATCATAAAACTTTTTTATCATTGCTTGATATTCACAAGATCTGTAGCTATGTTCATTCTTTCACTTTTGAGATTGGTAAATTACATTTTCTCTTTTTATTTTCTTCACTAGTTGACTGAAGATTTAAAATTTTAATAATATTTTAAAGAAATAGTTTTGGTTTCATTGATTTTTCTTTATTATTTTGCTCTTTTAAATTATATTTATTTTTGCTCTGATCTTCATTATATTTGTTACATTGCTTGATTTGGGCTTAAGTTGCTGTCTTTTTAAAATGTCTGATATAGAAGACATGTAATTATTCAATCATACATTATTTCTTCTCTTTTATATGAACATTCAATGCTATAAATTTTCCTCAAAGTGATACATTACCTACATCCTAAGCATATAATTTTTGTATAATTACCAAAATGTGATAAAGTAAAAGATTCTGGCAACTATAAGATAATTTTATGTTTATTTCAATTTGAGATATAGAAGTGTTATAGGCACAAGTTCACAAAATTATCAAGGCATATTATATTCTCTGAAGATGGGTTGCAACTATGCCCCTTCCCACATGTTCTTCCACAAGATGACATTGACTGCATTCATGAACAGAAGCAAGTTACCCTCCTTATAAATATGGATATGTTTGTAATTGGAATGACTTTTATGACTTTTGGGTTTGGTAAAATGTGGTAAAGTCTCTTTCTTGTTCATTAAAACATTTGTAATTGGAGCCCGGAGTTAAAAGTCAAGCCACGCTTTTGGGTGAAGGTACTTTGCTGTGAGAATGTCAAGAACCGCAGCAAGGCCACATGTGCATTCTAATCTTCAGATATTTCCAGTCCATTTTGGTAGTGAGTGAATAAATGAATAACAAATAACACCATTCTCCAACCACCAAGTGTCCCCTGGCTACTTGAATTTTTCCAGCTGAAGTCCAGCAGAAAGAAACCTTTACTGCCATGAACTACCCTAACTCACAGAATCTGGGAGGACAGTAAAATTATTTTAAGCTTTTAAACTAGGGGCTAATGTTTACGCCACAGTACTAACCAAAACAATTGTATATTTAATTTTATAAGTCAAAGTTAATTTTTACTAGAATTTACTTTTTAGAAAAGCAGTTTTTAGTTCATAGCCAAAAGAAAATGACTAGAAAGTGTAAAGAGATTCCATATACCCATTACACACACATGGACTGTCTTCTCCTTGGTCAGTGCCCCCCGCAAGAGTGGTGCATTTGTTATAGTTGGTGAGCCCCGTGCCAGGTCTTCACAACTCAAAGACCTCAGCTTACCATAGGGATCATTCTTGGTGCCGTACATCCTATGGGTATTAAAAAAATTTATAATGGCATGAATCCGACATTATGGCATCATAAAGAGTAATTTCCTTGACACCCCCCTCAATATCCTTCATGCTGCATCTGTTCATTTTTTTTCCTTTCTCTAGTCTTCAGAAACCATTGATTTTTTTCACTGTTCCCATAATTTTGGCTTTCTAAAGAATGTCATACAGTTGGAATCATACAGTATATAGATATTTTGCATTCATTTCTTTCACGTAGTAATATGGATTTAAGTTTCCACTGTCTTCATGGCTTGACAGCACATTTTTGATTAGAGCTGACTAATATTCCATTGTCTGGATATATCACGATGATACACACGGATGTTTGTCTATGCACCTGCTGAAGGGCATCTTGGCTGTTTCTAGGTTTTGGCCATTATGAATAAATAGGCTATAAATATAAGTGGACATAAAGTTGGTGTGCAATTTAAAATAGTTTAGCACAGTAAATTGCACACAAAGTTTATGCCCTCCCTGTATTATGTGTGCAAGTTTTTGCATGGATGTAAATGTTGAACTCATTGGGTCAATACCAAGGAGCTTGCCTGCTGGATTGTATGGTAAGAGTATGTTTATCTCTGCAAGACTCTGTCAAACTGTCTTCCATGTTATTGCACCATTGTGCATTCACAGCAGCAATGAATGAGATTTACGTTTCTTTACATTGATGCCAGATTTGATAATGTTGGTGTTCTGGATTTTGGTATGTAGTGGCATTGCATTATTATTTTAATTTGCATATGTGTAATAACATTGTATGTGAACATATTTTCTTATGCTTATTTTCCACCTGTGTAACTTCCACAGTGAAGTGTTTGTTAAGGTTTTTTTTTACCCACTTTTTGATTGGGTTATTCATTTATCTTATTGTTGACTTTTAAAGATTTTTTTTATATCTCAAATAACAGTTCTGTGTCACGTATTTCTTGTGCATATATTTTCCCAATTTGACTTGTCTAGTTATTCTCTTGATGTTGTTTCTAACCAAGAAGAAATTTTTAATTTTAATCAAGTCCAGCTTATAAATGACTTATTTCATGGACAGTGTCTATGGTATTGTATCTAAGGAGTCAACATCAAATCCAAAGTTATGTAGCATTTCCTTCCTGTCATCTTCTAGGAGTTTTATAGTTTTGAGTTTTATATTCAAGGCTATGACCCATTTTGAGTTAATTTCTCTGTCAAAGTCAAATTGTGAAAATATCAAAGCACAGGCAAGCTCTTATTTTCCTAAGGGTCTCATAGTTAATCTTTAAAGCAAGTAAGAACTTCTGGTAGTCAAACTTAGTATAGTCACTTATATTGAACCATATACTAGTTAGCCCTGGGTAATTCTTAACTTACAGATAAAAGTATTTTTATTCAGTAATTCTGCTATGCAACATTCACTTAAAAGAATATTTACTAAGCTCACTCCTTGTATAAGAGCCCTAGATCCCCTTTTCTAGGTCTTGGAAATATATTAGACCACTAAACAGACAGAAATTATTCACCTCAATGAGCTTGCATTCTGTTGTAAGTGGGATCTGGCATGCCATCCAGGGCTGTTCAAGCTGTGGCCTACAGGCCAAATGTGGGTTGTGTAAGGACTTTTTTGCTTATCTGCAGTGGTGAATATCATGAAAATTATGCATGGACCTTTTTTTGGTTCATCAACCTTTATCAGTGTCTGTGTATTTCATGTGTGGCCCAAAACAGCTCTTCTTCCAATGTGGTGCACGGAAGCCAAAAGGTTGGACTCCCCTGCAAGAAAACTACAACAAATACTAGATGCTGTTAAGTGCTATACAGGTAGATAATACAGGGGAAAGAAAGAAGTAATTTTGGATGTGAGTTTGCAATTTTTAATACCGTCCGAGGAAACTCACAGATAAGATGATATTTGAACAAAGAGAGGGAGGATTAAAGGAGGAAGGCCACATAGGTATCTGGAAGCACAAGAGAAGGGAGGCAAAAGTTAAAACAGGCAACAGGGAACAGAGATCATGTAGGACTTTATAGGCTTTTACTTTAAATGCGATAGAAAAAGAATAAACTAAAGGGAATTAAGTAAGGATACTATGAAAACGTGCTGGAGAGGCTCCATGACATTTTTCTCCCCTACAATATGAAAACTATTTACAAAAAAAAAAAATCTTTAAGACATCAATAGCAGGAACTGTGTCTCCTCCATACTCTTCTTGGTTAGATAGTTAATGTTCACAACATATTGATTTGTGAAGACCAATTTCAATATTGAAAGTATTACAAAACACAAAAATAAATTCTATATCATTTAAAGAGATTAGACTTAGAATGCATGGAGAATAATTTTTGGTTACAAAAAGGATGCTCTTTTTCTTCTAGAAAGAAATATATTTGTTTGATCCTTTATAATTCCAGTGACATTTGAGACTGATGAACATAATTAAAATTACACAGTAAGGCGTAAAAATTACATCAGAAAAGAGTTGAAGTTGGAGCTCTAAAACTTACAGATGGTTGTACCTTGGATAAAATTACCTAACATCTCAAGGCCTCTGTGTCTCCTCCACTGTAAAGTAGAAATAAAAATAGTATCAATTTCTTAGATATGGCAGGGTTCAATTAGGCAATATGTATACAAAGCATTCCGTATGTCATCAATAAACATCAAGTTTTGCGCTATATTGTTATTAATGTTAATACCATTAATATCATCACAGGAAACAGAGAAAGAGTGTTAACATATTCAGCTGTAGGGTTTAGGACATGGTCAACCCCATTTCACTTATTATGGTATTCATTTTATCTAGTCATTATCGTTGGTAGCTGTTATTTTTATCATAAAAATTGTATACTTAGATTCTATTAATATGTCTGTTTGATTACATTGCTTAATATAATGGGAAAGTTTATTATTGGGTTGTTAATAGGGGCTTATCATCAAAGATAAATGAAGTTATTTTTTAAAATAATGATAAAACAATATCTAGGTCATTGATATGCTTAGAAAACCACCATTTTCCATGGTAGCTTTGGTTTTCAGTTTGACAGAACTTAGTTGCTGACATATCATCTCTTTTCCTTTTTATTCTTAGAAGTTCTTTGCAACTTCCAGAGCTCTTTCTTATTTTAAATGTAGTCTTGAGTAAACACACTTCTATTTTTTTCCTAGTAAAGGTAAGAAGGAAAGGCTGAGCTGTTTGAGACATTAAGTATGAAAATAACTGCATATTCTCTAGAGTTTCCTAAATTATCTTTCCATGGAATCTTTAATTCTGTGTTTAAAATGGATGCTCTAGAAGTAATTGGCAAAGTGAGACATAAGTGGAACACATTCACCCCAATATCTCTCTAGTATTTCAGGCATAACTACAACATTGAATGACACATTTTAAAACTGTATATCTCGCTGTTCATGGTGGGGAGGGGTGGAGAGAGACAGAGAGAGATGCTTTGGGTGTACTCGCTGTCTCTGTATTCAATTTAGTCAAGATTTACGGCGCCCATCCTTGGTGCTGGCAGTCTGCTAGGCATTAAGAATACATAGGAGTGAAAAAATGAGCATTGCCTTGAAGTACGCCCATTTAAATAGCATATAAATAAACGGACGTAATATAGTGTAATGGTGAGTTAAATAATGAAGATATTCACAAAAATGCAAGGGATAGAATGAGTAAGCTTTACAAATTCCGACCCTAACAAAGCTCTGGTGTGATTATATTCAGTTTATATTTCTGTGCAGGGAATTCAAACTTTCATTAGAATCTCAAAGACATCGGTAACCCCACAAACATGAAAACATGACTGATTTTGAGCAACTGCTAGTTCTTTCTTGAGACAACACATTACTTAACCCAATATTTCTAGGTATAGAAAGTTACACAAGCTTTTCGAAAAACAATTTCACATTTTTGAAAAATATACTTACCCTTTACCCAGTAATCTAAATATAAAAATATACCGTAAAGAAAATAAATGTTTATTTAAGTACATATATTAGTACTGTTTAGAAAAACCATTCTGACTTCCAGCAACATGAGAATAAGAAATTATATAATATTCAAACTTTCCAATATTCTATAGAAAAAAAATGGTAAAGATAGTGTTTGAATGCCACTGGAAAGTGTAACATTAAATTAATAAAGACATTAAAATATATCTATATAGTATAAACACAATTTTATAATCCAAAGTGAAAAATAAAAAATATTATACACTAATATTTTATATTTTCTTCATTTGGATTATATAAGAACATGCTTTTTCTTCTTCACTTTTTTCTTTTTGAGTGAAAATTTATTATTTGACAATATAAAGTTAGAGTTTTGAAACTAGGATTTAAAATTGTATGTAAACAGGAGAAAAACTTAGATTGACAATGAAAATATCATTTTTACAAAATGCTTAGAGCTGGGCGGTGCCTGGGGCTCAGTGAGTAGGGCGTGAGCCCCATATACCCAGGGTGGCGGGTTCAAACCCAGCCCTCACCAAACCGCAACAAAAGAATAGCCGGGCATTGTGATGGGCTCCTGTAGTCCCAGCTACTTGGGAGGCTGAGGCAGGAGAATCGCCTAAGCCCAGGAGCTGGAGGTTGCTGTGAGCTGTGACGCCATAGCACTCTATTGAGGGTGACAAATTAAGGCTCTGTCTCTTAAAAAAAAAAACAAAAATGCTTAGAGTTGAAAATATCTACGGAAAATTCATTCGTTTCTAAAATGCAAAACACATTGTATTTCTAATCATTTAATTAATTTAAGTATGAACTTTTTGATAACAATCATTCTGGGATAGATACAGGTGTAAATTAACTTTATATAAATGAATTGTATAATTCCCTTTGTGTAATTCCCAGTCTGAACAAACATGTCCCAGATAAGCTTTTTATACTGATGTAAAATTTCTCCGATTGTCCATATACGTTTCTAGATTTATGTTTTTCACAGGTAAAAGTAAAATCTTATCACTATAGTCATTCTTTCCCATAAACAGTGCTGGTGGTGAAAGCACTGATCTACAACAGTCTGAGCACCGTCTCAGGTGAGGGATCCGTGGTGAGGAAGAGAATGCCCCTGTACTTCTAACGTTTCTCACTTAGGGCAGACAACAGGTAATAAGTACTGTAAAATTAGGTAGTGTTAAGTGGCTGTGAGGAAAATAGTCAAAGAAAACACCAAGGTTCTACCATATACTGGAGGGGATGTATTTCTATGGAGTGGCCAGGGAAGATGGTATGAAGAGATGCCATTTCTGCTAAGATAGGAATAGCTCCCAGGAGCACAAGAGGAAGGACACTCAGGCCCGGAAGAACAAGCACGAAGCTCTGCTGGGGAACTTCTGGACAGAGACGCCGGATTTAAAGTCTTGCTTCCTTCAGAAATCTCACTGAATAAACAGATTTTATATTTAAAGGTATAAACCTATACAAACATTGGGATCAGCAGAGAAGACAAAATTTAGGGAGCCTAAAATTTGGGGACCCATAAAACCAGGTGGAAAAAAAGGAAAAGCTGGCATAGGAAGGAAACTGAAGGCAAACTGCAGAGAGTCCATCAGACGTCGGTAAACACAGTTGACAGGTGGAGAGCCCAGGTTGTAGAGGTGGCCCGGTCCAGAGCTCTGCCTGGGTGATTGCTGTCTCCTCTGTCTGGCACAGTCCAGCTGGCCAGTGAGGCTTCTCACTTGGTGGCTGGGCAGCCTTCCATGTGCTGACAGAACCATGCAAGGCCTCTGGGTGCCCAACTCAGAGGTCCCTGTCATCACCTTCCCCGCAACTCACATCCAAACTAAGCCACAGCCCAGCAGGGGCTTATGGAAGGGGTTGCAAAGTCACATTGGAAAGGGCGTGATGTAGAAGGATTGTTGACTACTTTGTAGTATATTCCATCTACTCACCCACCCACTGCCCCAATTCAGGGGGATTTTATTCTCTAAAGGGATTAAAACCCCAGCACTCTTTCTAAAGCTCCTAGAAGCTGCTATTCATAAGCTCCTTCTCCAATGGGAGTAAGTAGGGGCCCCTCTTCAGAATTTGAGTAACCTGAGACCGAAAGACACCAACTGGCCCACGGTCATCACTGAGCAGTGGTTCAGTCAGCAAACTCCACCCTTAATCTTTTTTTTTTTTTTTTTTTTGAGACAGAGCCTAAAGCTGTCACCCTGGAGAGAGTGCCGTGGCATCACAGCTCACAGCAACCTCCAATTCCTGGGCTCAAGCGAGACTCTTGCCTCCGCCTCCCAAGTAGCTGGGACTGCAGGCGCCCGCCACAACGCCCGGCCATTTTTTTTTTTTGGTTGCAGCCGTCATTGTTGTTTGGCGGGCCCGGGCTGGATTCGAACCCGCCAGCTCAGGTGTACGTGGCTGGCGCCTTAGCCCACTGAGCCACAGGCACCGAGCCCATCCACCCTTAATCTTGATGGGAGACGCTGCAGCCCTGAAGTGACCGAGGGCAACAGCTGGGAGCATCAATACCTTCTCCCACAGCTCTAGAATGGTACTGGATATGTAGTGTCCTTAAGAGAGTTGGAAAGATAGTCGACCCTTCAAACTCTGTGCTCTTTGGCACATATGAGGACTTGTACTTGAGAGCTGTGTGTTACCTAGTCCCCACTCTTAAACACGTGTCAGTGTCTGAGGATTATCAGGCATACAATCTGAGGGACAAACAGCAAAAGAGCAGACAGAAAGACCCAAGGGGTGCGGGTGAGACAGACCACTGGGAGAAAACAACTTCACCCCTACCATGGCTTTACTGGAAAGGCAAGAAAACACAGTGTCCATCACAGACGCCCGGGATGCTGAAAGGTGTCCTTCTAAGAAATTAACAAGGGCTAAGACTGAGAGCCCAACAGCACTGTGGCACAATTCATCCACACAACACAAAACACTTCAGCCCCTACATTTTTTGTAACAGAAAAATTTAAAAAGGGCTGTTGAGAATTTAAAAACAAAATACCAGAAATGGCAAAGCCAAGAGAAGGGTTAGAAGATTAAGTTGAGGGAATTTTCCAGAAAAACAGAAGGCCAACAGGTGGAATGTACCAGACAAATGAAAGACAGCTCTAAGATCATAACGGGAAGCCCAAATTCCTAACAGTAGAACATGTGGAAGAGAAAAGAGAGAACATGGAAGAGAGAAAGGAGTCAGTGGAATAGTTCCCCGTGACCTCCCAGGACTGGAGGGAGAGTTTCCACATGGAAAGGGCTAACAGGTGTCTCAGCACAGTGCGTGAGGCAGCCCACGGAAAGGCTCTCTGTGGAATTATCAAAAATGGGGGAAAGATGGCTCGGCACCTGTGCCTCAATGGGCTAAGGCGCCACCCACGTACACCTGAGCTGGCGGGTTCAAATCCAGCCTGGGCCCACCAAACAACAATGACAGCTGCAACCAAAAAAAAAAATGGCCAGGCATTGTGGCGGGCGCCTGTAGTCCCAGCTACTTGGGAGGCGGGGGCAAGAGACTTGCTTGAGCCCAGGAATTGGAGGTTGCTGTGAGCTGTGATGCCATGGCACTCGATCCAGGGTGACAGCTTGAGGTTCTGTCTCAAAAAAAAAATGGGGGAAAGAGGTCTCTGGAAGATCCCCAAAAGGAAAAAATAAGTGATTTCACCCAAATGATCACAAAACAGAATGGCTTTGGATTTCCAAATGGAATACTTGGAAGCTTTAATACTTGGAATACTTGGAATACTTTAAGCTTGCAATCATTAAAGTCTCCAAAATTCTGAAGAACAGTGATGCTCCACACAGCCATACATGACACTAGATGTCAACATTAGAAGGTTTTGAAAATTGTTCACCTTGAACCTTTTTCCAGAAAACTATTAACTGGGGAGTAAACCAAGAGAAGGAAAATGTGAAATGGAGAAAAGGGATCTACTCGAGAGAAGCATGGGAATCCTTAGGAATTAGTGAGGGGATATTTCAAGACTAGGAGTCCACAAAAGGGTGCTTGAGGGAGGAGGGTCCTTCAGGGTGGGTTGGGGGAGGATAGAGAAAGACAATGGACGCATCAAGTCTTCGCTTAAATAGAAAAATAAACACAGGGGGCATAATTATGTTCAAGTGCAGATATTTTAGACATGGGCATGTGAAATAAGTTGATTCCTGCTTAATTACCTCTATTTTCTTTACACAGAAGCAGCAACTGGTGTGCAAGTATGTATGTATGTGTGAGCACACGCTCACACGCATTCAGGGAGCTTGAGTGTTGCAAATTAATGCTCTTCTTGAAGAAGAGTAAAGAAAATTACCTAGGAAAGGTGATGTGCCAACCAGCAGCATGGGGAGGACTCTTGAGACCTTCGAAGGAGTAATGGCAATGACGGATGATTGACTCCAAGAAAGGAAGCCAGAATACCAGGGTTGGGGGGAGGGTGAGAAGCTGAGGAGGCCAGTCACTGGGGAAGGGCTCTGAAGTCAGTGTGCCGGAACAACAGGATGGAGGAGAGCACGGCAGGAGGCTGGGATTCACGTGTACGTGAGTGTGCGTGTGTTTGTGCATGTGTGTTTCATCCAGGGAAGTGCAGCTGCTCATGGGCAGCCACATAGAAAGCAGAGATTTGGAATCAACAAGCATTTGCATTCGTGTTTTTGCAGTTGAATTGTACTGCAGGCTCGGGGCAGCTGAAGGTCCATCAGTGGAGTGACTATCACGGATGACCCTCTACTCAGAGCCAGTGAGGAGGGGAGTGAGAATATGAGGCTGTTTACACTCTCACACACAGTATATGAAAATGTTGACTCTTCATTTGCTCATTAGATCCTGGCAATCATTTTAGCATTTATTAGTATATGGGCACACAGTGGCATTGAATCTATCCCTTTTCTTTTATTTCCCCACTTATCAACCTTTTGGTTTCTTTTCTTATTAATTGCCTTTTCTTTTTTTCTTCTTTCTTTTTTTTTTTTAATTAAATCATAGCTGTGTACATTAATGCAATCATGGGGTACAATGTGCTGGTTTTATATGCAATTTGAAATGTTTTCGACAAACAGGGTTTACATAGCCTTTATGGCTTTCTCAACATTTTTCCAATTAGGGTGTGTCTTTAAATTTTAGGGATATTAGAATTTGTCACATGTGTGACAGAGAAAATATTCATTCTGTATAGATTATTCTTTGACTAAGTTCCTGCTGTGTTTGATTTACAGGAGTTTTAACATTTAAATATTAGATAGGTCATTAATTGCTCTATAGCTTTAAGTTTTCTTGTTATGTGCAGGAAGACTCCTCCCACAAGTGCTTTAACATAACCTCACATTATTTTTAATGAACTTCCATTTTTTGAACTTTTTTGAATTTATGTACAGTGTATAGCAGTGCTCAAACTTATTTTTTCTCCAAATGTTTACTCTAATTTCTCAGCATCATTTAGAGAAAACCCCATTTTTTATCTTATCCATTTCTAATACCACATGCCATATAGATTAAGTTCCATGCATTCCTGGATATGCTTACAAATCCTTTGTTCTGCACTTCTGGATTAGCCATGTATTTTGATATAATAGTATCTTCTTAGAATATTTTCATATCTGAAAACTTACTATTATATGCAAACTTGGTTAAATATTATGCGTATTATTTCACATAGTTCTTGAGAACCCTCGCACATTTATTCCCTCATACAAATTTTACGTTCAGTGTGTCCAGAGGTTAACATTTTGAGAGAAATAATACCATATGTAATTATTTATTTTGGAGGATTGAGGAATAAAGCTTATCATTCTCCTCTTTCTTTAAAATGTAGTTTATTTATATGGGACTCATGTATTTCTTATTGAGTTTAATATTCTATAGTTTGTAGTTATGTACCTCATGAATGAACTCCAGTTGTTACTTTCTCTATTTAATTCTCTAATTAAAGTTTAAAAGATCATTACCACAGATCTCCCATATTCTGTTACATGTGAAAATTATCAGATGTAACTATATTTAATCAATGCTCTTTTATTTTCTAAACCTAGGGCAATATCTATAGGTAAGAATAATTTGTCTTCATTTCAGATAGTTACACTACTATTTTTTTTTTTTTCAGTTTTTGGCCGGGGCTGGGTTTGAACCCGTGACCTCCGGTATATGAGGCTGGTGCCTACTCCTTTCAGCCACAGGCGCCGCCCTACACTATTGGTTTTAAAAATTGTATAGCACAGTCCCTATAAAACCATTTTGGATAATTGGTTTCCTTGTCTTTTCTCTTGATTTTAATGGGAGTTTTCTTAACAACCCTTCATTTAATATAACAGTACATATTTGCTCCTGGTTTTGATAAAGACTCTTTCCAGGAGCTTATATTTTCCTTTATAAATTATTCCTGCGAAAACTACTATCTACTTGTTGTACTGGCTTTTTAGTTTGCCTTGTGTTCCAGCTGAGTAATCTGTTTTTGTTCTTATTAATTCTCATATACTTTCCTATGGTGTATTTTTCTTCTCTTCTTTACCTCCCTAACACGGCAGTGTATTCATCTATATGCTGCTTTTAACGCAGGTGTTTGGGTTGGGCTGGCGGGTCCTGATGTCCGTTCCTAGAAAAGGTTGGTCCCTCCTCCTTCCCTCCACTGTCCTCAGGAAATCTTGTACCAAATAAGTCTCTATATCAGACATGTTCATTTTTCACAGAAAAAAAAATGAATGTTTTTCTCTGAGCTTGGTTGAGTATATTGATCTTATTACAGTAGTAGGCACCGGCCTGCTGGGGCTCCCTGAGGACAGCCATTTGAGTATTCTGGCTGCTGTTCTCATCATAAACTCTCTGAGGCAACTGATATTCTACAAAATGATGTTTACTATTGACTTTCAAGAGTATCTAGTTTTGGTATATATATAACTAAAGTCAGACTAAAAAAGAACACAGCTGGGGCAAATACCTTCAGTCATCAGCCCCCAGGCCAGCACTTTCTTAAAGAATAACTATAAGCTAACCCATCTGCTGGCCTTCCCTGGAAGCCTGGGTAAAACTCAGACCCATAGAATGTCTCTGTCTTTGGAAAGAATGATTAGTGAGGACATGTGGCGTATTCTAAATGTCACGTGCATGGAGGTTTTTCATGACCGTATATCTTCGAACTCTGAAGCTGGAAGTGATTTTGCTCTCCAATGAAATGGAATGGGTCATTTTATTAAGTGATGAATGTTATGTCACTCATGAGATTTTCACGTGTCATGGTTGGTAGGAAGGTCAATACTCTGTTGACTTTTTCTCACTCCTCACTCTCCCCTTCTCTCTCTCTCCCTCCTTCCCTGTGTCACTTCAGTGGACTTTAATCCTATTTGTCTAACTTTTGTAAGCTTCCCTTGTGAAAACAAGCCAGGAATGAGGAATGATCAAGTCCAGGTCATGTATAAATCAAAATAAGAAAAAGCAACATCAATATTTATAAGGCAAAGGAAAGGGAACTGGTGTGTTTGCTTCTTATTACCTATGGTAAATTTTGCGGGGTCCTAACCCTTGGCATAAACCTGAAAAATAATACAAGGCTCTCCTAGTAATGATTTTGTCAAACTGCAGTCCATCTTTCTGTTTGTGAGAGGGTCACAAGTGGATATCAATTATCAAGAACAGGAATGATGCAGGAGAAACACTAGAGGTTTTTAGAGGCGATGTATATATCGACTTCCACGCTATGATGTGGAAAGATTCAAGACAAAAAGCAAATACCATTTAATTTTATTATAAGCTTGTTCTAATGACCTTCCAGGTTTCTACACATGCCTTTAAAAGTTAACTCTAATAAAAAAGAAACAATAAACAACCGTCTTCAACATTTTCTTTCAGATACCTGGCATTGGGTGCTCCCGGGGACAGGTGCCAAGACCTGGGATGCTGTGCTGTCCTTGCTCAGACAGTCTGTGAACTTGTTGAATCCCCTGTGCACTGAGGTCTAATCCCATGTGCTTATTCAGGGATGGGAGTCTCCTTATCTGGGCTCTCTTCTTTCATGGTTGCCTCAGGAAAGATAGAGGAGGGAAGGAGGCCTGTGGGGCTTCAGAGCCAGGTCACATTGTATGTCCCATGGCGAGGCAGCCTTTGGCTCCCTGAGGCAGGTTAGGCCATAGGTCACCCTGCCCTACGGAGCTCAGGTAAAGCTTGAGCTTGCTCCACAGGGCCCCTCCCACACGCCCCAGCTCTGTGCCTTGCTGGGGAGGCCCAGGCCCTGGGGGAAGTGCACTGACTTGACGTGCACTTTTAAAGGAGACCACCTGACTCTAGCAAGAACCCCCAGAATTATTCATCACATGGCCCGAAATGGCCCTGAGCATCGCAGCATTTTCAGGCGTGGGGTTGGTCGGGGAAGTTGTATCAGCCCTCTTTCCTCTGCAAAAACTAAAC
This sequence comes from Perodicticus potto, assembly GCA_963574655.1. Classification (NCBI taxonomy): domain Eukaryota; kingdom Metazoa; phylum Chordata; class Mammalia; order Primates; family Lorisidae; genus Perodicticus; species Perodicticus potto. Next base: position 14,962 of record CAUYRH010086595.1, on the reverse strand, counting down.
ATGGTATCACTGAGGTAACATTTTTAAACTTGCTTTCTGGCAAATTATTTAGTTAGTTAGTATTTATTTCCTTAAGACAGAGTCTCACTCTGTTACCCAGGCTAGAGTACATCAGCCTAGCTCACATCAACTTCAAGTTCCTAAGTTCAAACAATCCTCTTGCCTCAGCCTTCCTAGTAGCTGGGACTACAGGTGTCTCACAGAAAGCCTGGATAATTTTTCTATTTTTAGTAGAGACAGGGGCTGACTCTTGGTCAGGCAGGTCTCCAACTCCTGACCTCAAGGAATCCTCCCACCTCAGCCTCCAGAGTGTTAGGATTATAGGCGTGAGTCACCACACCCAGTCCAAATTTTTTGTTTATATGAATCTTTCTTACTATGAGAGTCACAATTTACAGGATAAATGACATTCACAAATTTAAAAGAGGGAAGGAGAAAGCTGACAACAGAAATTCCACTGAAATATAGGCTTTGTTCCAAAAAGGTGAGGAGGAGAGTGATTCTAAATTAAAAACAAAAAAAAAAGCAACCCCGTAGCTCAGTGTGTAGGGCACCGGCCACACTCGTGGAGGCTGGTAGGTTTGAATCCAGCCCGGGCTTGCTAAACAACAACTGCAACAAAACAATAACCGGGCGTTGTGGTGGGCACCTGTAGTCCCAGCTACTTGGGAGTCTGAGGCAAGAGAATCGCTTATGCCCAAGAGGTTGAGATTGCTGTGAATTGTGATGCCAGGGCACTCTACCTAGGGTGACAGAGTGAGACTCTGTCTAAAAAAAAAAAAAAAAGAAAGAAAGAAACCTTTTTTGACATGCCAAGGGTAATACTGAAGTATGAGCTGAGAAAAGTCCTCTCCTCTAAGGGAAAAGATATAGGAAAGGAAAGACCCGGTAACAATGGGGAAGACTCCCCTCCCGCAGTAAGAAGGGCTGTGATGTAACACTGCCTTGGTTTCAGGCTGAAGTGTTCTGAACACTAGATGCAAAGTCGTTTTGTGGGGGAAGGAGCCCTGGATCCTCCAGGCACAAAAGGAAGAAGAAAAACTGGAAACATTACAGAGAAAACTGAAATGTACTTTCATCCCACCCACGAGTTTCTCGCTCAGGGTGGGAGCCATTTTGCTTTTGGGCTTTTCGTCTGCCTTGCCCTGAAGCTGAAGCTGCGTGGGACTGATCTCCTTTTAGGTCTCTGAAAGACAGTGACCCTCACACCTGCCCTGAGAAGCTGCTCACCAGGCCGCTTCAGTGATCCCGTCTTCCCAGGACTGCATTCAGTCTCGTTTCTCTTAATTTTGTTTGTTTCAATTATGCCATTGAATAAAAAAAATCCAAAATAGGGAGAAAATTTAGGAGTTATATTGGTTTGCTAGAGCTCGTGAACAAAATACTTCAAACTGGGTGGCTTAAAACAAAACAAATTTCTTGTCTCGCAGTTCTGGGAACTGGGAGTCCAAAATCAGGCTGTCAGCAGGATTGGCGTCTTCTGAGAGCTGCTGCTGGGAGGGCCCTGCCACGCCCCTTTCCTGGCCCCTGGGGGTTTCCTGACGTCTTCAGTGTCCCTTCCCTGGTAGAAACACTACCCGAATGTCAGCCTCCTCTTCATTAGCTGTCCCGGCTGTGCGCGTCTCACTCAAAATTTTTCTTTTTCTACTGACACCAGTCCCATTGGAATAGGGGGACACCTAACCCCAGGGTGATCTCATGCAATGACCCCACCTCCCAGTAAGGTCACAATCAGAGACTGCCAAGGGTTAGGACTTCAGCACAGGAATTTGGAAGGGATGCAATTCAACCCATGACAGTTGTTTTGATCTATCTTTAACTTGAATGTCAAAGATTAGGAGGAAATACCAGTAAAAGCAAATTGTTTTTGTCTTGATCTTAAAGAGACCTTGGGAAGTCTACACAATTTAGGAAATCTGTTTGGCTGATAGCCTGTGTGTAAGGACAAGAAGATCAGCTCACCCTTTTCCTGATGTTCTGTGGCTCATCAAAGTCAGGCTGACTTAGCGATCTATATGCAGACCCCTGCTCTGTCCTGTGCCCTCTGTCACCCCAATGTGTTCCAGTTAAAGGTCATCGCATAGCTAATACGGGAGTGAACAGACTGGTCACAGTCCTCCTAAAAGCCTTTTCACATGTTATATACTTGTTTTTTCTTGCCTTCATTCCTGGAACGTCTTTCTTCCCATGCAAATACAAGAAAAGGTATTTTCTCCCTCTTAGCAGCAGAAGTTTGAAAAAGGAGATTTATTTTGCATCTTTGACAGACGGATCTATTGGAATATGTCTTTAAAAAAATAGAGGCATATTTTCTCTTCCTGTGGTAAGATCCAATAAAGAAAAGAGTGGGGCTCTAGTTTACATAAACATTAATAAGAAGCGCTTTGAGACACAGGTAGCTTGATGGACTGATTCAACACATCCAAAAACCTGGACTAGAAGCACCAGGTGCTGAACATTCAGGATTTCCACAAAATGTTGAGGTCGCCACATAAGGGCTTTCAGAAGAGCTATGACAAGTTTGTTCGCTTCCAGAGTAGCTATATTCTCAGATTCATGTTTTTAAATAAATTGGATAAGCCAAGTCCAATTATTAAAGCATTTATTATGTGACCATTTGAGGAAGCTCAAACATTTGTTACTTGCACCTCTACAGATGCAAAAGCCTGTACAAAATAAGTAGGTATCTCCCGCTCTATAGACATATACTTGTTACGTGTCATCCAAGGGCGATATTTGACCTCCAAGCAAGCCAAGGGCGAAAGATCTGAATGGACTTGATAGCCTGAAAGAACCATTCTTCTTCAGGCTAAAGCAAGCTTCAAGAAATACTTTGCACTAAAAACAAAAGTGAAAACAGAACTCCAGCAATGATTAGGTCTCAACATAGTGCAGGAAAGGAGCTGGGGACCAGGGAGATGAAACGTCTGGTCCTACCTCCAGGCTTCCAGCTCTGAGCATCCAGTCCTATGGCTTCTCTGCTCCCAGCCTCCTCTTCAAAATGCGAAAACCCAGAGTCGATCACGCTTAAGATGAGGCCAGTCTCACAGCTAGTCGCAGAATAAGGCTGGCTCAAATTTTCAATGTACTTCTCCTTTTTTTCTGTAATAGCATATTATTTTCTTAGACTTGTCACAGACTGAACCAACATTTTGTTAACAATCAGATTCAGGGTTTTTCCAGCTACTTTGCTAATTCATTTTAAGGGTGGGTCTTACACTTAAGATGCCAGAATTTATGAGAAAAAAACATTTTCAAAATGAATTTTCACTTTCAGCTGCCTCCAAAATACGTGAATGGCAGTTTTAGACTTCTAATGAACATCACACCCGGTCGGGTTTGTCTAGGGGCAAAATCCCTCAAGATGCCACTTGCTGTAAAGCTCTCAGAAGGAAAATCTCATCACAAGTTGAAAGTAATGAGTCTGAGGGGTGCTGTGATTCCCCTAAATCCTCAGGTCAGCAGCATTTGCCTTTCTGAGTTTTTCCCTTTGGTCAGCGGGAATTGCACTCTACGGTAAAGAGGCTGGCGATTCTTTTATCTCAGTGTTACAAACTCGGCAGCTTCCGAAACACTTTCCTCACTCGAGCATCGCAAAATCCTCCCTAATTGATAAATCTCCCGAGTTCATCTCCAAACAGCGAGCAGGATGCTTGTGTCAGCACTTTGGTTGGCATTTGAGCTCCTTCTTGTTACCAACTTAAAAAATAGGAGGATCAGGAAAAGGAGAAACAGACTCGGAAATGGAGAACCTGATAAAATCCCACTGGGGGGAATTAGGCTGGAAGAGAGAGAACAATTGCTCCTGTGCCCATCATCGCCTCCTCACAGCCTCAGGAGGAAAGTGGAGGTGTTTATCTAAGAAATGATCCCCTGGAGCTACAGAAAAAGCTATGAGGTTCAAAAAGGACAGTAAGTTCCAACCAGCCTCTCTGCAATGTTTTCATTTTTTCCCTCCTGAAGGTGACACTCTTTATTTTGCAGTTTGAAAATAGTAGGTTCTAAATAAATGCTGGATGCTGAGATGTGTGAATGAAAAATGGATACAGGAATTAATAGACAGAAGCTATCTCTGAGGCTGATTTTGAGTAATTTTGTAATAGTGTATGAAAAAAAACAGACATAAAAGGTTTCTTTAAATAAAACCTATTTAAAAGATACAGGAGTGCTAGGGAATATAAAGGAGGTCACATGCTTCGGTATGTCACCCTTGCCTTTTAACCCACTTGTCCTCTGTATGAAATGTGGCATAAACACATCTGCCGATATTTTAAAGGCTTCTGCTGGTGCCTGCATTATATTTTAAAATTAGACCCTAAAGCTGCATTCTAACATGTGACTTTCATTTACGAACGTGCGCGCCCAGTCTCCTTCCCCTCCCTTGCCACCCTGGATTCAATCAGTCTGAGGGCAGCACGGGACAGCCTCGTCTCCATGTGCCTCCCGCCAGATACCGCTGACTTGCACGGTTAACCTTTCTGGCAAGACACAACCTACTTGCAGGAAAAGAAAATAGATACATAAGTGAGTGGGAGACGGGGAAGGAGAAGAAAAATCCCCATAGATAATTTGAAATATATGCAAATCTGACTCCTCTCATCTGATGGGAGGCATGTCATAGGAAATGCCACCGTAAACAACTTTGGACTTCCTTTGTCAAAGGGAGCCCAGGGATCGATACAGTTGATGAGAAATTTAAGATGGAGGTTAAGAAAATTGATCCTCTGCTATTTTATTTATTTATTTATTTTGGAAAAGAAAGGTAGTTCATGCACTCTGATGACAGACGGGGCGGTGACCGCTTGACACAAAGTAATAGTTGGGTCAGGAAGGGCAAATCATGGAGCTCCAGGTTTGAACGCAGAAGGACCCTGCCGCTATCTTAGCGGACAGTGAGTGCTCATCCTGGGGACGTGGTAAGTGGGAGTGAGCGTCCAGGAGATCTGGAAGAACGGGATTCCAGCACAGAAGTGTGACTCCCTCCTAAACGTGGGGAGTGAGTAGAGTTCACAGTCCCAGCTCTTTCCTCAACTACAAAATCCAAAACGTGGAGATTTCACAGCTCCACCACCGGCTTTTGTAAGGGGTAAATGAAATTGTGATTCAAAGGCGCCTGTCAGGGTAGTTCTGTGTCAGAAGAATTAAATCTTCGTGTAGTCGGGCTAATTCAGTGTGTACTAAAGTTCCAAAGGGCCAGAACTCGCCGTGGTTTGCCACACAGGAGTTAACTTCTGCTGGTGCCCTATGTGCTAGAAGGGCTGGCAGGCCGGTGGGGTCGGGGGGAAGATGAACGTCCTTCATTTGAAACCATTTGGGACGCTCGTTGGTCCCTTACACAGGGAGAACAGAAAAGGGAATGAATTTCATACATAAGAGCTCTACACCCTCTGGGGCTGGGAATGAAGCACATCACTCTGGCCCACATTTTACAGGCAAGGCGTCCGGCCCTGGCCAGCAGCCGGGGGCTCGGGACACGTTCAGCAAGAAGAGGGAATATTTGGTGGCACCCTTTCTGGGACAGAGTCCCGTTTCTCCCAGCAGGACCTCTTCTTCACACTCTTCAGCAAAACATTAAAGATGACCAAAAAACCAAAACAAAGTTCGTTGAATAAATAGTGAGTAACACTTACCACAATTTAGATATCACCGTCGCATCTCTGCCAACCATTGCCCTGTCAGATAATAAATGTGACCTAGTTGAGTGGCCATCGTTTCAGTCAGAAGCAAAAGGCATCAGCTTCCTCTCCCTACCAAACACTTCAGTTTTAGTTATTTTGATAACTGAGTGGACAATCTTATTCTCATTAGATTTGTTAAACTATGAGGATGGGCCTCATGTGTCATTTGCCAGATTTTTGTATTCCGAGGGGTGCAGTGACCCCTGGTTGGCAGCGTGGCTCCAGCGACCCCATGTGGGGCTCATGTCTCCCAGGCGGGCCTCACCTCCATCTGTAAAGTGAGGCACTCATCCTGCCCCTTGTCCAGAGGACCGTCACCTCCCCTATCACACTATTCTGTTCTGTAGCTATTTTTTAATAACAGGCTCTGTGTGGAACGTACGACGCCGATGACTTTTCCCGTTTCTGCCAAAGGCGGTCTATCCAGGGTGACAAGGAGACAGACTCCCTGCTTCCTGCCAGATGAACCGCCTCCCCGAGATCTCTGATGGGCCCAGAAAGAAGCGCTGAGGGCAAATAACGTCCGCAGCTGCTTCAGACACAGCGCTGGTACTGCTGACCGCGGGTAGGGAGGGCTAGTCTCTGCCTTTAGCATGTTTGAATATTTGAAGTTTTGTTTTGGAGTGTCTTTAGAGTGGCCTTCTTTTTTTAAAGGAAAATCTAAGCTTCAAATGTTTTCTTATTATCGTAAGAGGAAATCATTTACTATGCCCAAGGAAACTGGAAGAGGCATCCAGTCAAACAGCCATTCCCCAGGTGTCACCGTTTTTGGGGGCCTCCTACTGGAGATGAGCCAGGGAGCCCCTTCCTCAGGAGCACTTTGCCTTCTTTGGGAAAGACAGGGCGGTAAACAGTAAATGAATAAATAAATAGTCCGACTTCAGCATGAGAAATATCAAGACGGAGGCAAAGAGTAACATGTGTTTTTAGAAAAGAGGAAGTTTCTAACACCCTGCAGCCCAGGGGCTGCCATTCTGAGCATCCTGAATGGGAAAATTGATTCTCATCATCCTGTCCCCATATCTAACCAGGCCATGGACACTTGGCCGTGCTGCAGGGTGTGGAAGGGATTGTCCCAGTGATTAGCCACGCTCCCCTTAAAATCACTATAAAATCACTATAAAGGCTACTTTGAGCAAACTAGGTGTCCCTGATACTAACTTTGCTACGAGTAATTGAGAGATCCTTGGGGCCGTATTCCGACTCTCAGACTGCCTCCTTGTCTTCCTTTGCTGATTGATGTCTTTTTCTTCCCTATCTCACACCATCTAATTTTAGATTTCTCTCTCTCTTTTCCAGGACTCTTGTCCTACCCTGCCTGTTTCCACCGTCCCCCTTGGACTTGAGAAGAATTTCCTCCTACAGGGTCTGCTTACAGCACCTTGCATTCTAAATATCAGTAGGGTGAGCTCTGGCTTGATATTGCCAAGAATCGTAAGTGAAGGAAGTCGTTTCTCGGCTTACATCAAGCTTTCTAGAACACAAATTCGGTTATTAGGGGCAGGGACTATCACACCAGACATAATATGTATCCCTGGAATGTGGATCCAGGTGCCAGAAAATTGCAGGCCAGTAGGAAAATGGTGTAATCTGTGATTCCATCTGGCCCATGAATTTCCAGTGGCCTTGCTTATAGATTGTCAGAACTGTTCATTAAGTTTGTTGTGAAACCAAAGGCTTAATATCTGTAATTTAGAGGGTTCAATAGGCAGTTAAATTGAGTGAAACTATTTTTGAATGACTACTCCCGTTTCAGAGAAACAGCCTACACTGCAGCTCAGAAGAGCTACATTTCGAGGCAGCACCAGGAATTCAAAATTATTTATAGGCCCTTTAGAAAAGGGCTTTGCTAGGCTAAGTCAAGAAACATTTTTTCTCTTTAAAAAAAAAAAAATTAACAAACCTACAGTGCTGACAAAAGGAAACATTTCTAATGCAGATAGGTTATCAGCTGTAGCCACAAAACTTGACATGGTTCAAACAGAGCAAAGGTTGATTGTGTTTTCTGTTTTTGTCTTTCTGTCTGATCTGTGGTTGTCTCAAAATGCATACTCTGTAGAGAAAATGTGTTTGCGTGTCATGGTGGGTGCAAAGGGAGACTGTTGTGTGCTGAATGGGTGGTATCAATGGAATTGCTTACAGAGAAGCTCTTTGAGGCTAGACATTTATCAATATAATATGCCCTTAGACATGTTATCAATAACAGGAGTATTATATACTCCTAAAATAAAAAGATTTCTGAACTCAAAATGTGGCATAAAAACACAGATAGGAATTGTGACATTTGTTATGGTGGCTGATGGGAAAATGTGATCCAGACATCAGGATGTGCCAAGCCAGGGAGGCTTCCTAAGCCCTGGGACCACCCTGCCGAGTCTCAGTGTTTTCAGAGGCACTCCTCCTCGGGAAAACACTTTTATGTGACACTCAAAGGGACCAGGTGCATTCCTGACTGCCTGCCGACACCAGGAGGGTGCTGATCCATGCGGCAAACTCCCCTTCCTCACAGATCCGGCCCTGGTTTTCTTCACACCTTTACAGCAGAAATCACCCTCTGCTTGCAGCGTGGGCAGCACAGTTATGGCCAAGGAGATGGATGTGTAAATCAGCTGGGAATTTCTGGGAAAGGTTGCTTTTCTGGAATAGATGCCATCTCTTTTTCTCTGGTCATTTTTATCTTCTTCCTTCCTGGAACAAGGGCTGGGCTGAGGTTAGAGATAGAGCGTTGGTTTTGAGATCAAGGAACCAGCAGGGAGAAAAAAGCCCCGTGCTTTTGAGGGTAAAAGAGAAAACTAGAAAAAGCCTAGGTCATTAATGACATTGGAGGCTTTGTAGGATAAAGAAAAATGCAAAGCCAATGAGACAGGTTTTGCCTCCCAGAGCCCGAGTTAGGTTTCACCTATCTGTCTTAAGAAAGTCTTCTTGGCTCAGCACCTGTAGCTCAATGGTTAGGGAGCTAGCCACATGCACCAGGTTCGAACCCAGCTGTGGCCTACTAAGCAACGATGACAACAACAACAGCAACAAATAACTGAGCATTGTGGTGAGCTCCTGCTGTGCCAGCTACTTGGGAGACTCAAGCAAGAGAATCTCTTAAGCCCAAGAGTTTGAGGTTGCTGTGAGCTATGACGCCATAGCACTCTACCAAGGGCCACATAGTGAGAGTCTGTCTCAAAAAGAAAAAAAAAAAAAGTCTTCTTAAGAATTATGTTGTTTTTCTTTCTTTCTTTTTTTTTTATTGAATCATAGCTGTGTACATTAATTCACTCATGGGGTACAGTGTGCGGGCTTCACATACAATCTGAGATATTTTCATCTGCCTGATTCACATAACATTCATGAGATTTTCTCATTTACTGTGTGAAAACATTTTTGATCAGCATTTAGAAGTTTTCTGGAGTATGCAACTCTTGTGGGACATTTTTTTGCACATGATGTAAATAATTATAAATAATAAATTATAGAACAAGCAAACTAAAAATAAAGCACAACAAACCCCACCGAAGTGGCTCAATCTGTCATTGTGCTAGGACTCTCTTTGAATAAGTGAAGAGATATGAATTAGTCCCTAAAATATATTATAAAGGAACACTGTGTTTTTTGAATTGTTGATAACTTAGATTTTGACCAGACATTGCTGATAGATAAATAATAGTGAAAATAACAAAATAAATTAACCTCCATTCTGCAATGAATACTTTTTTGCAGTTACATGGGAAAATGAACCTTGAGGGGTTTTTTAAAATTTTCTAAGCCCTTTGCAATTTTCCTTTTGCATTCTTTTCATTGATGTCTTAATTTTGAAAAGTCAGTTTCTAGTAATGTTTCTGATGATCTCATTTTATTGTGTCCCAAATCATTGACTATTAATTTGATTTTTTCAATTTCTCCTCATTCAATCCTTCAAATGACTGGCCTAAAAGAACACAAGTAGAGCCATTAAAAATGCTTTTTCTGTGCAACATACTCTTCCAAACTTTTCCCAGATGCTTTCTAAGATAATCTGGATAGTAGGAAACATACACATGAAAAAATGCTAGTAATGAACCACAAGGCTTGCTGACAGTTTGATAATGATGACATCAGTTTTGGAGGAGAGAAAGTTGAGCAGGAGTCTTTGGTAAAGGGGTCCTTCAACAAGGCTTGTAGGGGTGATATTTGAGTGTGGTTGAATTCTCATAAACCACTGATTTGGTAGAACTGCAGGGCAAGATACAGGGAAAAGTACAGGGGAACAGGGGAGCTGTGTTGGAGACAGATTATGATGGGCCATAGGGGCAAATTTAGGAGAATAGACTCTGATGTTTTAACTGTCCTGTGAATAGAGAGGAGCCTACCCATCCTTTGCTTCCTTTGAACACTTATATTTCATCCTATTTTACCTAAAATAAATTACCTAAAGTGTTAACAAGATCACTATATTAAAGACACACGGGTGTTCAGAGTTCCACCTCCACCAGTAACGAGGCATCCTTTCCCTCTCCCTGAAGAAGAACCGCTGATACCCGGTGAAGACTCAAGACTTGCTCCACTACCCAGAATCATCCTGACCACTCCCTACCCTCAGTGCTGGGGGAGGCTGCATGAGGAGGGGCCACAGTACGCTACTTCTCCTTCCACCAGGGTGGTGTCCACAGGGGCCAAGTGAAAAGAAGGAACATCTGTCCTCAGATAGCGGCAACAAGGAGTCCCTCCCACCTGCTTCAAGTCCCAGATGATAATGAGGGATAGGCCCCCATACTTCAGCACAACGTCATTCATCGCACCAAGTCCCAGGAAGATCTCCAATTAAATGAGAAAAGGCAATGGTAAGGCAACAAAACCAAGATGACACAGACATTGATATTAGAACTATCTGACAAGGATTTTAGAGCAGCTATTATAAAAATATTTTAATGAGCAAGTAATAATTGAAATAAACAAAATATAGAATGTTATCAAGAAAACGGAAGCGATGAAGTAGGTGGAAATTATAGGACTTATAAAAATGGCATTAGCTAAAGTATGATAAAACACAATGAATGAGCTCCATAGCACACTAGGAAGGAGAGAAGAACAAAGGAATTAATTCAAGTGTAGGACAACACAAATTATTTAATCCAACAACATAATAGTCTTAGAGAGAGAGAGAGAGACCACCTTAGGTTTGTGGGACTATACTAGAAGGTCAAATATTCATGGAACTGGAAAGGAAAATGGCTGAAAATTTTCCAAATTTACAAATAAACATAAATCCATAGATTCAAGAAGCTCAGCAAATAATTAACAGGATAAACACAAAGAAATATATACCAAATCATATCATAGTTAAACTCTGAAAGCTACAATAAGTAAATAAATAAATAAATAAATAAATTTCTAAAGTTTCTAGTTAGAAATGGCATATTACTTACAAGGTAGAAATAATTCATTTCCAATAGATTTTTCATCAGAAATTATGAGAGCCAGAAGCAAATGGCACAGTTTTGAAGTACTGAAAGAATTATCAACCTGGAATTCTATATCCTTCAGAAATTCAGAGAAAATCAAGACATTCTCTAATAAAGAAAGACAAAATTTATCACCAGTGTACCTATTATAAATATTGGTTAAAGACATTTATCTAAAATAAAAAGTTTGTGATAAAATACAGAATCTTCTAATGCAGAAAAAACTAAAATATAACAATACACTTACCCTCTCCTCTGAATTTTCTAAATTATATATGGTAATTGAAGCATATACAGAAAATATTTAAGATAGTTAAATAAGTAAATGGAGGTTACTCGTCACTCAGAATGGTAAAATGCTGATGGACTGTGATAAAATTCTATATGTATGGGTAAGAGAGAAAGAGAGTTATGTTTAGAGTGACCATTAACAGCACTTTAAAAGGGATACACACGCAAATACCACAGGTACATTAAAATTAAAATCTAATATATAATAAAGAAACCCATATGAAGGCAGTAAAACTTAAAGAAATTTAAAAAACAGAGAGAACAAACAGAAAACAAAACAAATTCATCATTCAATTAAATATAAATTATCTGAAAACAATCAAAAGAGAACAACAAAATAGATTTTAAAAACAAACAATAAACATGACCCAACTATATAATTTCTTCAAGGAAATCAGTACAGTATAATCATTTAGATTCATTGAATAATAAAAGGTTGAAAAAGATCAAGAAAACATGCATCTAAAGATTGCAAGAGCAGTTATAATAAGAGAAGATAAAATAGACATCAAAGATATTACCAGATTACCAGATACAGAAAGGGACATTCAATAATCATTAAAAACCTCAATTCACCAAGAAGACAAAACACTTAAATGTGTATGCATCAAACAAAAGAACTACAGAATAATGTGAAGCATACAGCATGATAATTGAAAAGAGACATAGATAAATCCACAATTATACTTAAAGAATTCAACACTGCTCACTCATCAATTATACTTAAAGAATTCCTATATAATTTCTTCAAGGAAATCAGTACAGTATAATCATTTAGATTGGTTGAATTATATTTCCTTGTTGATTTTCTAGTTGTTTTGTCAATTGATGAGTGAGCAGTGTTGAATTCTTCAAGTATAATCAAGCAGGAGAATGCACAACCTCTCAGAAATGAAATGATACACTACTAGATAATCCTTACACATCAAAGATAAGTCTAAAAGAAAATTAAATAATACAATGAGCTGAATGAAAATGAAAATACAGCACATCAAGAATGTTTGCATGCAGTTCAAGTAGTAGTAAGTGGAAAATTTGCAACCCTGAGAATTGTATTACAGAAGACAAAATCTTAAATCAATAAGCTAAGATCCATGTCAAGAAACTGGCAGAAAAAGAGTACAATAAACCCAAAGCAAGCAGAAGGAAGAAAGTAATAAAGAAGACATTAGAAATTAATGCAATTGAAATCATAAAACCAACACAGAAAGCACATTACAGCAGACATGTAGAGAAATCTATGAAGTAAAAAATTAATTCTTTAAAATAATAAGATTGATATACCATGACCAAAGCTGACAAAGAAAACAAGAGAGAAGATACAAATTACTATTCTCAGTAATAAAACAAGGCATATCACCACAGATTCTGAAAGCAGCAAAGGTGTAATTGGTGAAAATATAGAAAATTCTGTACATATAAATATAATAAAGCACATAAAATATAATATTTCATTAAAAAATAAAATGATTCCAACTCTTACAATATGAAAACGATTGTTTGAATAGTTCAATAACTGCTAAGAAAATTGATTCAATAATTTCGAACCTTCCAAAGAAGAAATTTTAAAGCCCAAATGACATCACTGGAGAATTCTACTGAAAGTATAAACAATTAACACAAATTTTGCACAAAATAGAAGAAGAGCAGTAGTTCCCATTGATCAAGTTGATCTTGATATCAAAAATGAGACAAAGACAGTTCAAAAAAGAAGCCTGCAAATCAATATCCCTCATAAATATAGATGCAAAAAATTCTTAACAAAATATTAGCAAATAGAATTTTACAACATATTGAAAGAACTAACCACCATTGCAAAGTGATTCTCATTTCAGAGATGGAAGATTTATTCAATACTTGAAAATTAGTCAGTGTAACTAATGTAAATGAGCATAGAAGAAAAATCATATGATTATATCAAGTGTTATATGAAAAGCATTTAAAAAAAATAAAACAAACTCATAAACCTTAGAAAAACATTCCAGAAAACTAGTAATAGTGAATTCCCTTATTCACTAAAGAACACACAAAAACCAATGCTAAACTTCATTCTTAAATGATGAAAGATTGCACACTTTGTCCCTTTGAATAAGAACCAGAAAAGGAAATCCACCCTCATTATAACTATTCAACATATTACTGGAAACTTTAGCTAGTGAAATAAAGAAAGAACAAGAGAAATAAGGCATATAGATCCCAAACAATGAAATAAAACTGATTTTATTTGCAGATGACATGATTATCTACAAAATCTTAGATTATCCACAAAAACTATTAGAATAAGTGATTTCAACATTGTACTTGATATGAGATCAACACACAAAAATTAATTATATTTCTATATGTTAGCAATGAAGTTGTGAAAATAAAATTACATTGACATATACTTCCATATGTGTGCTTATGTGTTGATCAATCATTTCCAACTGGGTATTGAGTACATGTGTTTGTTTCTACATTCCTATGATGTTTCACATAGAAGAGTGGTTGGTCTCCAGTTCCCTCCAAGTTTCTCTAAAGAAAAATGGCTACCTAGTATCTTCCCTCCAAGATACCAGGTAGCCATTTTTCTTTACCACTGAGTACTACTCCATAATGTACATATACCACATTTCACTAATCTATTCATATATTAGTGGGCCCTTGGGTTACTTCCACATCTTTGCAATTGTGAATTGTGCTGCTATAATATAATACAGGGTATCCATAAAGTCTGTGTGCAATTTAAAATACTGAATTTTATGGACACCCTGTTAATATTCAGAAATTTTAAAAAATAACAATACTATTTATAATGACTTGAAGATTACTAAATACCCCAGTGTCAATCTAACAAAATATGCATAAAAATTGTATGTAAAAACTACATAATGCTAATGGAAAAATGTTCTAAAAAATTTAAATAAATCTAAATAAATGAAGAGGTATACTATGTTCGTGGATTAGAAGACTTAAGTCAGTGAAGTTTTCAAATCTTCTCAAAAGAACACACAAAATTGTGTCCAGTTTCATGCAATTCCTATCATAATTCCAGACTTGTTTTGGTGGATGTAGAAATGATTATTCGAAAATGAACAGTTCATATATGGTAATAATAACAACAATAACAATGGTATAATGGCTCATGAGTGCTAAGAATAATACAGTGTAGTACTGTAATAATAATAGTACTACCTCTGACTGTAATAATTCACAGAAATTATTGTGCTCTTTGCTTTGATTTAAAAAAATAGGGCATAAAAATAAACTCATACATACAGTTTAGATAGTAGAAAATACTAATTTCAGAGAAGAATATTAAAAGTTAACACTTACTTAATGTTACATCAGCTCTAGCTTAAAGGAATGTTGTGCTTATTTTGACCTTCTTATAAAAGAACAAGTGATCCCATCTCAGGATGGGAAAAAGATCTAAAAAGAAACTTCTCTAAAGATGACAGGTGCACGGCCTTCAGACACATGAAGAAATGCTCATTATCCTTAATCATCAGAGAAATGCAAATCAAAACTACCTTGAGATATCATCTAACGCCAGTAAGATTAGCCCACATGATGAAATCCCAA
>CAUYRH010086593.1:0-15882 GCA_963574655.1 Perodicticus potto | reverse complement strand
AAAAACATAACATAATAAAACATAATAAAAACATAAAATGTTAAAATATATGCTAAAGTCTGCATATAGTGATTAAGAAAATGCCATGAAGGCTATGTTAAACAGTTCGATGAAAATATTTCAGATTGTATATGAAGTCAGCACATTGTGCCCCATGATTGCACTAATGTACACAATTATGATTTAATAAAAATTAAAAAATAAAAATACATATATGCTAAAATATACCAATCTTTAGCTCCATAAAATGTTAAAAGTTAAGCTCTGATTAAATGTATAATCAAATTGTCTAGATGGAAGCTTTGTAAAAACCAGGTTATTGGTATATGTTACTTGTGTACATGTCATGTAAAATAGTGCATTATAATGTTGTAAGGGAACGGCAAAGGGTCCCATATGGAAAATGGTGACTGTTAAAGGTATAATCAAGTCAAAGTTTGGCTAGTAATGCTGGCTGCTATCTAAGTGTACTGATTTTGCCTTCCACTCTGTATAATTTATAGATTTTCCATACTGACAAGATGAAAACAGAGAGGCATTAGCAGAGGAATCTGGGCTGGGAAGGTGCATACATGAGAGCTGCCTTTTCCTTTTATCATGCCATCCATTTCACTTCATTGTCAGCCTCTTGATTTTTCTGACTTGTTTGTTGCTAAGGAAACTTAGATGCTTTTTGTCAGCAGCCTTCCAGCTTGCTGAAATGTTTCTGGTCACCTTTTTAGTAAATAAAAACTTGACAATATTCCATGAAATCCTATTTTGAATAGTATAAAAATAAATTTTCAAGAGGCTATTTATTAAACATGAAAAAAGGAAAATTCCAGGAATGTGAAGACTAAAGAATATTTGTGCTTATTCCAGTCAGTGACTTCTTCCCCTCGCTTGATTTACAGGTCTTTGAACAGCAGTTCTGTAATTGCTGGTATTTACTGTAGGCAGCTCTTAGGTTTATACTATTGGTTACTGTCTTACAAGGCATGTCAGGAAATGGAGAAGAGTAAATGGGCTATCTTGATTAAGTTTTGGGGTAGTAGGAAACATTTTCCTACTACATGTTGATAGGCATGGAAATTAATTTGATCAAAGTTAAAACTACTGAGACGCCTGGGGTTGTGGCTGCTTTAAAATTCCTTGCGTGCGGCTCGGCGCCTGTGGCTCAACGGGCTAAGGCGCCAGCCATGTACACCTGAGCTGGCGGGTTCGAATCCAGCCCCCGGGCCCGCCAAATAACAATGACAGCTGCAACCAAAAAATGGCCGGGCGTTGTGGCGGGCACCTGTGGTCCCAGCTACTTGGGAGGTGGAGACAGGAGCCCTTGAGCCCAGGAATTGGGGGTTGCTGTGAGCTGGGATGCCACGGCACTCTATCCAGGGTGACAGCTTGAGGCTCTGTCTCAAAAAAATAAAATAAAATAAAATTCCTTGCGTGACTAATAGTCATTTTTTGAATGATTTTTAGATTTTTTAAATGTTGTAAAACCACTGAGGAACTTATGTTTTCTGTTCAAGGGATATAGTAGCTAATCTAAAACAGTTCTCTTTATGTGGGTTGGTTAATTTTTTATTTATATTTAAAGGAGTTGAACAAATCATATTTTTTTTTTTTTTGAGACAGAGTCTCAAGCTATTGCCCTGGGTAGAGTGCCATGGCATCACAGCTCACAGCAACCTCAAACTTTTGGGCTTAAATGATTCTCTTGCCTCAGCCTCCCAAGTAGCTGGGACTATAGGCGCCAGCCACAACACCCAGCTATTTTTTTGTTGTTGCTATTGCAGTTTTAGCTAGCCCAGGTCAGGTTTGAACCCACCAACCTAGGTGTATGTGGCCGGTGCCCTACCCACTGAGCAATGAACACCACCAAGGAGTTGAACAAATCTTTTTTTTTTTTTTTTGAGACAGAGCCTCAAGCTGTCACCCTGGATAGAGTGCCGTGACCTCACAGCTCACAGCAACCTCCAATTCCTGGGCTCAAGTGAGTCTCCTGCCTCCGTCTTCCAAGTAGCTGGGACTACAGGCACCCGCCACAATGCCCGGCCATTTCTTTGGTTGCAGCCGTCGTTGTTTGGCGGGCCTGGGCTGGATTCGAACCCGCCAGCTCAGGTGTACCTGGCTGGCGCCTTAGCCCGTTGAGCCACAGGCGCTGAGCCTGAACAAATCTTAAAAATGACTCTGATTCCTTTCATGAGTTTTTCAAAAAATTAAACCGGGTATCTTAATCTTCATCTAAAATGTACTTATTGTCTTCAGAATTTGCTTTTACTATGAATTTCTCTCTAATTACATCTGTCTCGTATCATTAAGTAGCCACATTACATTTATAGTGAAAAGATTACTATTTTAAAACAATGGCAGGGAAAAATGTATCAGGATACTCCTACTGTGATTCTATTTGTTGTTACTTAGGGCAAGGGTTATTTGAAAAATCAGTGTAAGGCCTGATTCCTACAAGTCTATTAGCCTTATAATGTCAAAGGTTGTAGACTATTAACTGCCATTACCATTGGCGAGACTAGTAGAGTAAATAAATAAATGCTCAAAAAAGTAAAAGACCAATAAAGTCAATTCATTAACAGAAGCAAGACCTATTTTGTTATGTCTTTAGGTTGTCATTCTTGTGTGACTATAGTTCATTGATTAGAGTGGAAAATGAAATGAGAAAAAGTGTGGGCTTGGCACCCGTAGCTCAGTGGTTAGGGCGCCAGCCACATACACTGAAGCTGGTGGGTTCAAACCCGGCCTGGGCCAGCTGAACAACAATGACAACTGCAGCCAAAAAATAGCCGGGTGTTATGGTGGACGCCGATAGCCCCAGCTACTTGGGAGGCTCAGACAAGAGAATCTCTTAAGCCCAAGAGTTGGAGGTTGCTGTGAGCTGCGATGCCATGGCACTCTACCCAGCGCAACAGCTTGAGGTTCTGTCTCAAAAAAAAAAAAAGAAAAGAAAAGAAAATATTTTCCATTGTTTTGAATAAAAATTTCAAAATGAAAACTAAAATGTATAAAGTGATAATGTAGGGTTTTTTGGTTTGTTTGTTTATTTGGTCTGAGATTTAATAATGGTTGTTTTCTTTTGCAGTGGAATCAAATACATTGCCTTTCTCATTTAATTCTCTTAGAGGCAGCCTAATTCTAGGCTTTAAAAGGTAAGATGACTAACTTAAATGTTCTTTACCTAAATATGGACTAATTTATCTTGTCTTTTTGACTTATTGCATGAGGAAAAATACAAATAGTCTTATTTTCCAAAATACTTATGGTATACCTGAAATAACCTTATCTGGTTTATTCTTCCTTTTAAGTGGTTAGATTAAGTTTAGGCAGCCTTTGTGTCATCTTTTTCACGAAATATACACAGATGTGGTAAAGATCCTATTTGTAAGGAAAAAGTGCTGTTTGAGGTATAGACAAATTTGCATGTATATTCATTTTACTCTTTGAGAATTTAATTACAAGATGACTTATTCATTATTGTATTATTCTCCTCTGTGTGCTTAGGGAATGTTAATGACTTTGCCCTGGTAATTTTCTTATTTTCAAAATATTTAAACATCAAGAAATGTTAAAAGAATAGTAAAAGGACCACCTATATACCCTTTACCTAAATTCATCAATTTGTTACTATTTTGTCATATTTACTTACACTCTTTTTTTTTTGAGGCAGTCTCACTATGTCACCCAGCCCACAGCAACCTCAGACTCCTGGGCTTAAGCGAATTCCCTTGCCTCAGCCTCCCAAGTAGCTGGGACTACAGGCGCCTGCCACAACGCCTGGCTACTTTTTTTGTTATTGTTTTCATTGTCGTTTAGTAGGCCTGAGCCGGGTTCGAACCTGCCAGCCCTGCTGCCTGTGGCCAGTGCCCTATCCACTGAGCTATGGATGCTGAGCCTACTTACATTCTTAGACGCTTCTTGGTCACCCAGGCTGGAGTGCAATAGTCATCAGAGTTCACTGCAACCTCAAACTGCTAGGCTTACGTGATTCTCCCATCCCAGCCTCCAGAGTAGCTGGGACTACAGGCCTGTACTCCCCATGCCCAACTAATTTTTGGGGGTTTTTTTTGTTTTGTTTTGTTTTGAGACAGAGCCTCAAGCTGTCACCCTGGATAAAGTGCTATGGCATCACAGCTCACAGCAACCTCTAATTCCTGGGCTAAAGCGAGTCTTTTACCTCCGCCTCCCAAGTAGCTAGGACTACAGGTGTCTACCACAACGCCCGGCCATTTTTTGGTTGCAGCCACCAATGTTTGGCGGGCCCGGGCTGGATTCGAACCCGCCAGCTCAGGTGTATGCGGCTGGCGCCTTAGCCCGTTGAGCCACAGGCGCTGAGCCAGTGTTTTGTTTTGAAGGGACAAGGTCTCACTATGTTGCTCAGGCTGAACTCCTGTCCTCAAGCGAATCTCCCACTTCCCAAAGTGCTGGGTTACAGGTACAAGTCACCGTGCTCAGCATTATACACGCTCTACATGCAAAGTGTGTTTGTGTGTGTGTGTGTGTATGTGTGTATACACTCACATGTGATATGCATTTTTTCTTTACTTTTTATTATTATTATTCTTTTTATTTTTAGACAGAGCCTCAAGTTGTCACCCTGGGTAGAGTGCTGTGGTGTCACAGCTCACAGCAACCTCCAACTCCTGGGCTCAAGTGATTCTCCTGCCTCTGCCTCCCAAGTAGCTGGGACTATGCACCCGCCACAACGCCCAGCTATTTTTTGGTTGCAGCCGTCATTGTTGTTTGGCGGGCCCAGGCTGGATTCAAGCCCACCAGCTCAGGTGTATGTGGCTGGTGCCTTAGCTGCTTGAGCTACAGGCCCAGAGCCTTTTTTTTTTAGAGACAGAATCTCACTTTGTTGCCCTTGGTAGAGTGCTGTGGCATCACAGCTCACAACAACCTCCAGCCCTTGGGCTTAGGCGATTCTCTTGCCTCAGCCTCCCAAGTAGCTGGAACTATATGCGCCAGCTATTTTTTTGTTGCAGTCTGGCCGGGGCTGGGTTTGAACCCACCACCCTCGGTACAGGGGTGTCCTACTCACTGAGCCACAGATGCCACCCATGCATTTGTTTCTTAAATCAACTTGAAGTTGTAGACATGGCACTGAATCTTTCAGCATATATCTCTTAGGGATAACGTTATCTATACAATCCTAATATCAATATCACTCTTAAAAAATACAACAGGGTTGTACCTGTGGCTCAGTGGGTAGGGAGCCACCCCATATACTGAGGGTGGTGGGTTCGAACCCAGCCCTGGCCAAACTGCAACAAAAAATAACTAGGCATTGTGAGGGCACCGGTAGTCCCAGCTACTTGGGAGGCTGAGGCAAGAGAATCGCTTAGGCCCAGGAGTTGGAGGTTGCTGTGAGCTGTGACACCGTAGCACTCTACCGAGGGTGATAAAGTAAGACTCTCTCTAAAATGTATATGTATATATAACAACAATAACAAAAAAATACCCCCATGTTATCAGCTGATATATAGTTCATATTCAGACTTTCACAGTTGTCAAAATTTCTCAGGTTCATGCACTGCATTTGATCGCTATGTCTCTTTAATCTCTTATTCCAAGATAATTCCTTTGTCTATTTTATTTTTTTGTGACACTGGTTTTTTTGGTTTGTTTCTTTGTTGCTGTTAACCCATGCTAGTTTCCTACATTTTGTATTTGTCTGATTTTTCTTCCCATAATGAAACTCAGACTAAACATTTTTAGCAAGAATGCTCCAGAGCTTATGGGTACCTCTTTTTGTATCACATGAAGGAATATAAAGTCAGGTCTTAGACATCGATGCCAGCAGGTAAGTTTGATCACTCTGTACGGTGAGGGTTCCCACATCCTCTCCTTGCAAGGGAAGCTCTTCCCCTTTGTAATTAGTAAGAATTTTGGGGGGTGATACTTTAAGATAATGTATCTATCCTGTTTTCCCTGAACCAAAGGTTTTAGCAGCCATTGGTAATCCTTGTTGAATCAGTTATTAACATTGGTGGCTGCAAAAGGATGAGTTTCCAATTGTGTTGTTCCTTCTGTATTTATAATGTTAATAACGTCTGATACCGCAGTATCTCTATACTGTTCAATGGTGAGTGCAGTGGGGTTTGCCACAGAACCTTCATTGTAGGCAAGAAGAGTTAGAAAAGTAGGTGGGATCCTATGTTGCTGCCCTTCCTTTAGCCAGTGAAGTTCTGATCTTTTGGTAATAGTTCTGTGTATTTAAAAGAAAAAAAAAAGACAATGTTCACGCCTTTAAAAATAAAAATTGAGAAGTATAGAATACATAATCAAATAGAGAACATGATCATACATTTTTCTTCCTTCTTGAACATACAGATTTAGAAATGGTAGATGTTATGATGCCCTTGTGTACTGATTCTATCTCTGTCATTCCTGGGTTCCTTACTTTCTTTCTTTTTTTTTTTTTATTAAATCATAGCTGTGTACATTAATGCAATCATGGGGTACAATCTGCTGGTTTATATACAATTTGAAATATTTTCTTTTCTTTTTTTTTTTCTTTGAGACAGAGCCTCAAGCTATCGCCTTGAGTAGAGTGCTGTGGCATCACAGCTCACAGCAACCTCCAACTCCTGGGCTTAAGCAATTCTCTTGCCTCAGCCTCCCAAGTAGCTGGGACCACAGGCGCCCACCACAATGCCTGGCTATTTTTTGGTTGTAGTTGTCATTGCTGTTTGGCAGGCCTGGGCTGGATTCGAACCTACCAGCTCTGGTGTATGTGGCTGGCACCTTAGCTGCTTGAGCTATAGGCGCTGAACCAATTTGGAATATTTTCATCGAACTGGTTAACATAGCCTTCATGGCATTTTCTTAGTTATTGTGTTCAGATATTTATATTCTGCATTTAGTAAGTTTCACTGGTATCCTTCTAAGACGCACCATAGGTGTGGTCCTACCAATTAACCTCCCTCTACCCACCCTCCCTTATTCCCTCCCCTCCCCTCCCTTGCCCCTTTCCCCATATTCTTGTGCTATAATTGGGTTATAGTTTTCATATGAAAGCTATGAATTAGTTTCATAGTAGGGCTCGGTACATTGTGTACTTTTTCTTCCATTCCTGGGTTTGTTTCTTGAGGTTTGTTTTTCTCCTCATTAAGAGTTTTGAGTCATCCTTTTCTGCTTCTTAGAAAGTTTGCTTTTGGATGTCAGACATTGTGGTAGATGCTGAATTTTTTGGTATTCCTTTCGATATTTTTGAGCTTTGTTCTGAGCCAGTTGAGTTGCTTGGAAACAGTTCTCTCAGTGCCTGTCTTTATGCTTTGGCTCATGCCTGTGATCATAACACTCTAGGAGGCCAAGTCAGGAGGATCTCTTAAGGTTAGGAGTTTGAAACCAGTGTGAACAAGGGTGAGACTCCATCTCTCCTAAAAATAGAAAAATTAACTGGGTGTTGTGGCAGATGCCTGTGGTCCCAGCTACTTGGGAGGATGAGGCAGGAGGATTGCTTGAAACCAGCAATCCTGGGACAACAGAGTAAGCCTCTCTCTCTCTCTCTCTCTCTCTCTCTCTCTCAAAAAAAAAAAAAAAAAAAAGCCTCACATGTGTCTTTCTATATTTTTCTCTGTATGAAAACAGACACCTGTAAAAGGCATTTAAAGATTTTTTTCTCCCTCAAAACATAATGTGATCTAGTCTTTACTCTTCATTTTTCACTTAATAATACTGTATGGACACCTTCTTGTTTCACTGATACAAATCTAATTGCTTATTAATACCTGGAGAGAAGATGGCATGGTACATGGGTATACCATAATTTCTCAACCACTCCCTTATTGATGGACTCAGATTGTTAATAAATTTTTGCCGCGACCAAAAAATCTATAGTGCTGCGTTAAATATTATGTACATATATCTGTATACTAGTTTTTTCCTCCTTAATGGCTAGAACCTAAAAATACAATTTCTGTTTCAAAGGGTATGTGTATTCTTTAATAATGACTGCCGTGTTATTTTCCAAAAGCAGCTGTTATTAGCTCATACTTATCATACTTAGACTGGCAATTCACACTTCTACCAGCAATGTATGGAGGTACTCCTTTGCCTGCAGAATTGTAGGTCCTAGACATTATAATACTTTTTGATTTTGGCTTAGCCAATACATGATAAATGTCTCTTAATGAATGATTTGTAATTTTCATCTTTCTAACTATCAAGCAGAGTTAGAACACATATTCATAAGTTTATTGGACATTTAAAAAATTAATTTGTAAGATAGTATATGTTAGGGATATTTATTTTTAAAGTTATAAGCATTCACCAACGGGCACCCAACCAAGTTTTTTTTTTTTTAAACCTTGTAAAGAGGTGAGAGGGAAATCTTAAGGAGAAGATCCTGGGGAGTTACTGAAAGGAACCAGTGAAGAAAAGAAGAGATAGAGCGAGAACCAGTAGAGTCTCAAAGCCATAGAAGAAGGTTTTTTGTTTTTACTTTTTGAATTTTGTTTTAAAATTACTTTATTTTTTTAAAGTGACAAATGATGTGCATATTCATGTTGTACATGTGATGTTTCGATAGATACAGGGTATAGTGATCAGGTGAGGGCAATGAACATACCCAGCATCTTAAACGTTTCTCACAAAAGTTTTAAGAAAGGAGAGTGTAGTCAGTGTATAAGCTACAGAGGTATATGGAAGACAGGCCTGAAGAAAGAGGGTGTTTGCTGTGGTATTGGGAGAGCTGCTGAGTATCTTCGAGAGAAGCGTTTTGATAGTACTGTAGTGAAGGAAACCCAGACTGGAAGCTGAGATGGTGCTTTGTTTTGTTTTTTAGTTTTAGGATTATATGACTGAATTTATCTTCTTTCAGAGCATATTTGCATTTTCATTTGAATTGATATATTGAGAATATTGGAAAATGAATTACCTTATTTTTATATGACACCAGGCTAAGTGATATGCTTTGCTTCTCTCCAGGCTTAAATCCTCTTTGGTCATTTTCCTATTTGTTAGTTCCTAAGATGCTTAATTGTTTTCTGGGTTTTAAAGTAGCTACATATTGATAAAGTTTTTAAATGTGGTTCACAAAGGGCCCGCTGTCCAGGAACCTTTACTGTTTGTTTGCACAGTTGCAAATTCCTTTTTGTTCTTGCCGTAGTCTTAGTAAAAACAAGTTTTAACTAATCCCTTTAAATATGTAGGCTCTAAAACTGTATTTTGTTGATTAATTTTTCTTGTTGTAGAAAAATATTAGGCTTTGGTAACTTGGCATTATTTATAAGTATATGTTCAAAATTTAAAGCATTTGTATGACTAGAAGTGATTTTTTTCCTCCTCCTATCCCCCAAACTACTAAATATTCAAAATGTAATCAATGTAATTACAATCCATTACCCCAGCATTAATGGAGCCAAGCTATTCTTTTGTTTGATGTTAAGTCAAATAGTATATATATTTTAAAATCCCTTTGATGGTACATTCAGTATAGTTATTGAAACAGTCACCTGTCTTGTGTTCTTCAGGGTCTTGTTGTACTACAGCAACTTTAAAATTGGCTGAGTGGGTAGGAGAAAACTTGAGTACTGGTTGACATTGAATAACAGGTCAATTGTGTCCTTGCCAATAAGAGTTAATTACCTGCAACTCTTATAATTATTAGCACACAAGAGATTCACCAAAAGCTACTCCTTGCCAAAAATAATTATTCAGAGTTAGTCAGATGTCTAAGATTTTTTTTTTTTTTTTTTTTTTTTTTGTTGCAGTTTGGCTGGGGCTGGGTTTGAACCCACCACCCTCGGTATATGGGGCCGGCGCCCTACTCAGTGAGCCATAGGCACCGCCCAGATGTCTAAGATTTTAAAGAATATTACAATTAGATATCCTAGTTGCTTCAGGTAAACCTGAAGAAAATTTGGATATATCCTACTTGCTTTAGGTAAACCTGAAGAAAATTTGGTTATACTGTGTATATCCGTTGGAATACGTTATTGGAATACAAATTTTTGGAACAGTTACCTACCTTTAGTAAAATCTGCCTTAAAAAGGTAGGTAAGAGGCAGTAGTTTCTAGCATGAGGTCTGCAACCTGTTTTGGCCCACCTTTTTTTTTTTTTGCAATTTCTGGCCAGGGCCAGGTTTGAATCCACCACCTCCGGTATATGGGTCTGGCGCCCTACTCTTGAGCCACAGGCGCTGCCCATGGCCCACATTTATTTTAAGCTACCCCACAACAGTTTTGGAAAACACTTTTTCTTCATCTCTTGGGAGTAATATTTAAGTAGCAAGCCAGTATTTCTGTAAATTGATAGGCTCAGGAATTGGTGATTGAACACTGATCAAGTATAATGCCTTCCTAGAGTTTTCCATTTTATAAATTGTCTGTTAACATATATAGGCAAAGTCACCTGTAGAAAAACTATATAAATTCTCTACTGCTTAATGAGGGTGAGATTATTCAAGATCATTAGGGCATTTTTACTTTTAAACTTTTTAAAGATGGCTAATTATATGGCATTGTAAAGGGCATTCCGGTCTAATAAGTTAGTGTAAAAATTCAGGGTGAGATGATGTTTAGTATGATTAAGACTTTTCTTTCCTCCTAACTATACCAGTAGCTGAAGTTCAAATGAGAGAAAGGACAGTGTGTATTTTATGTATTGCTGAAACTCCACTACTGGGATTTTGAGTCACTTTTAAGAGACAAAGTAGCACAGACACTAGGTCAGAATTTGGCTATGAATATACAATACCTAAAAGAGAAATGCCTCACACTTTGCTTGGAGGCACATAAGCCTTTGTAAGTACATGGAAAATCAGTTCTGTGATGAACAGGGATTTTCTAACCCAGTGGCAATAGTTTGTTTGAACTTGGCAAGTGGGGGGTCTGTACTGTTGAAGTGCTGCTGCCTCTTCCATGTTGGGAAAAAAACCCCAAGGGTTTTTTTGTTTGTTTGTTTGTTTTGTTTTGTTTGAGACATAGTCTCACTTTTTCGCCCTTGGTAGAGTGCGGTGGCATCACAGCTCATAGCAACCTCAACATCTTGGGCTTATGTGATTCTCTTGCCTCAGCCGCCCAAGCTGGGACTACAGGTCCCCGCTACAACGCCCGGCTATTCTTTTGTTGCAGTTTGGCAGGGGCCGGGTTTGAACCCACCACCCTCGGTATATGGGCCTGGCACCCTACCCACTGAGTCACAGGTGCTGCCCCAAAACCCAGGGTTTCAATCCTAAAGCTCATAGGACCAAACTAGACCAAATACCCCTATTGTGTCACCAAGTTTAATGTCAGATATTAAGGTCCTCTTTTTCAGTCAGTGAGTAAGGCTCCTGACCTCTCTGGAATTGAGTACTAGAATTGTGTGTTTGCTCTTAATTGCTTACTAATCATTATTGCAAAGGAGATAGGGGCTCAGGCAAAAGAAGGGATGAGGATGTCATCAGTTAGTGGCTTTCAGATATCTGTGTCTGTGTATTCTATTGTTGTTTTCCGTTGGTCTCTTTGGTTAGAAATGGGTTGTCACTATGTTGCCCATGTGCGCCTTGACCTCCTGGGCTCAAATGATCCACCTGACTCAGCCTGCTGAGTGGCTAAGACTACAAGTGCACACCATTCCTCCCAGTACTTGACACCATATATATATTTTTTTCTTTTTTTTTTTTATTTGAGACAGTCTCATTTTATTGCCCTCAGTAGAGAGCTGTGGCGTCACAGCTCACAGTAACCTCTAACTCTTGGGCTAAAGCAATTCTCTTGCCTCAGCCTCCCAAGTAGCTGGGACTATAGGTGCCCACCACAACACCCAGCTATTTTTTTTGTTGTTGCAGTTGTCATTGTTTAGCAGGCCCGGGTCTGGTTTGAGCGCGCCTGCCTCAGTGTATGTGACCAGCGCCCTAACCCCTGAGCTACAGGCACTGAGCCATGACACCATATTCTTGATGTTATTCTGTTTCACATTAGAGGAGAAAAAGTTGAATCTGTCTCATTCAACTTTGTCTTAAATATGATGTGAAATAAAATATTTTGTGGGCTGCTCCTGTGGCTCAGCGAGTAGAGCACCAGCCCCATATACCGAGGGTAGCAGGTTCAAACCCAGCCTCGGCTGAACTGCAAAAAAAAAAACAAAATTTGTGATTTTTTTTTTTTAAACCACAATTTCATAGGCAATTGTGGTCGAATACATATGTGTTTGTATGAGTTCTTAAAGATAATGCAGAAACGTTTTACAAAGAGAAGAACATTTGGGGAAGAATTGAAAGGGATTGGGGAAGCATATGTGTACATGCCAAAGGCAAATTGAAGAACAAATGTGTTGATAAAGTTTAAAACTGGTCAAGATGGTCAGCTTTTAGATAGAACTCATTTAAGTCAGGGTTCTACGTTTTATTTATGTTTTATATGCTGTGTGATCATGGCAAGTTAATTAACATTTGACTGTCTCCGTTTTTTAATATATACAGTGGAAATATCTAAGTGACTCTGATGCTTTGTAAGTGCTATGAAAAGTGTCTTTTTGTAGTAGGCCCTATCTCTGTCTCTAAAGAAGCTTTGAAAAATTCTCAAAGGATTATTTACAAATATGGTTAAGTTGACTAAGAAACCAAGGGACTGTAATAAACTGCTCAACATATGGAGGTGGTCAACATAGGAAACTAGGCCTGCTATACTAACACATACATGTCTGGTCTATGAAAATTAGGTTAATTTAAAGAGGTGGTCAGTGTAGGGAGATGGTCTACTATGAAGATTCTACTGTATTTTCATGTCCAGACTGTGGGGTGTTAACATTACTATATGAAATTTATAAAAATATTGTTAGAGTTGCCAGATTTTGTAGACTCTTCCATCTATGATAGGGGTAGAATGTCAAGATTCCTTCATGATTTGGCAACATTTTTCTTTCAAATTCTGTTATCTACTTGAAAAACCTCACTTAAAAACTGCAAACAGCCCTCACAGGAGATGATTTCTTCAAGCCTGTTATTCAAACAAGAAGAAACGTGTAAATGGAATTGGATATAGAGCAATTATCTTCTCAAGTCTGTTTCCTCACAAACCTCTTTTGGTTGTGGGCAGACAAGAAGGCAAGAATTAACTTAATTTATCCAAGGCTTGTAGCCAAACTGCCTGGGTTCAAAATGGTTCCACTGTTTTGTTAGTGGTCAGAACTTGGAACTTTTATTTTTACTTTTTTAATTGTGAACTGTATTGTATGTAAAGGAGTGTTGAAGTTTTAGAAGAGTATCTAAAACTTAAATGTACCGTATAAAAAAGGAAACTTACCCACAACTGAGATTAAGAAATGGAATGTCAGTGGTACCTAAAAAGCCTTTTTATCCTTTTTATCATTTCTCCCTTACATTCAGATTCCAGTTCTGGGATAAATGTTAGGTGTCATTTCTCTTCAATTTTCTCTAATACTTAAAGTGCTTCAGTGTTTGTTTTTTGTGACATTAACATTTTTGGAGTCTACTGACGTAGACATCTTGATGGTCCCCCCTGATTAGCTTCACGTTATGTATCCCACACTGGAATATCACAGTGACCGTCTGTTTCCTTGGGAAGTTATCAGTATATGATAAAGGCATGTTAATTTTGATCATCCAGTGGGGGTATTCAATTTCTTTGTTATGTAGTTACAGTTTTTCCCATTACAAGTAACAAGCAGCCTGTGGGCAGTCATTTTGAGACCATGCAAACATCCTGCTCCATCAAACTCGAACTCCAAATGTAGGTGTAGT
Organism: Perodicticus potto; assembly: GCA_963574655.1. Lineage (NCBI taxonomy): Eukaryota > Metazoa > Chordata > Mammalia > Primates > Lorisidae > Perodicticus > Perodicticus potto. The sequence goes on along the minus strand of CAUYRH010086593.1, from coordinate 2,200 downwards.
TCTTTAATTATTTTTGTCCAGATTGGTCTTTATTTTGAAGATTCAGATAGGTGAGGGTCAGCCATTCTCAATTACCTTGACCTGAAAATTCAAATTCACTTTGCAAATATTTATGTGCTTATTTATTTTAAGAGTTTGATCTGAAGATATTATATAAAATAATAGTGCAATTTACCTTAAAATGTTTTGTAAATCTCTGGGTTCATTTTCAATCCTTTGCTGCCCTCTGCAGGTGTATGAATATAAATCTTTGGAGCAAGGTAAGTGTTCTTAATACTGCAAATCATAAGGTGGTGTATAAAAACTAAAAACAAGTTTTAATAGCATCACACATTTAGGATGTATTATAAGTTTATGAATTTAGAATCTTGAAATTGGTAGTTTTAAAAAAAAGCATGAAATTTCTTCTTGAAGCAGTTCTTCACTTTGTTCCTAAATTCTTAATAAGGTTTTTAACTTTTCCAAATGAAAGCTTATAGTTATTATAGTGATATTTCACCATATAGATTTAATAATCCATTTTCTTAATGTACATGTGTTTATAGATATGAATGATGCAGAGACCAATTTCATACTCTTACCTTTTTAAGAAATTAACTGATTTTATGCAGAAAGTACAGTTATAGTGAATTGTATGAAAGATTTTTAGCTTAATAAAATCATAATGCATATTTATCACCTGGAATCCCCAATTTAAGTATTTTTTAAATGTTAATTTCTATTTCTAGTATTACTTGAACTGCCATTTAAACTATATAGTCAATTCTAATGTATAGTTGGGATACTTATGTCCCATAAGAAATAATTATTTTTTAATTAGAGATATTTTCATTATTTATTCATTAAATGTACTTTTGTCCAAAATTTGGTATGAAATGTGACTGTCTTACATCTAATGCGCAGCTACAACTTCTGGTAGAATTTATTGTCTTCTGTGTTGTATTTTTTATTTATTTAATTTAATTCTTTTTCCCAGAAGTACATGTTAGATTCAGCTATATGTGTTATTTTTTAAAAAACAGTTTGTAGGTGAAGATTGCTTTGTTTTGCTTTTCTTTTGAACAATTCTTGTTTCTACCTTAGATGCCTGTTGAATTGCCATTAACTACAGCATGATTTTCATGGTGGCAGTTCATGGCATGATCAGTTTTGCCTAATTATCCATAGTAGCAAATAAATAGTAGCAGAAATTACTGCAGTATGAGTTGTTAACACTTATACCAGGCACTGTTTTAAGAGCAAATAAGCATAGTTATAGAATACACATAAAGTAGTTCAGAATTACTAACCTTTATCACTTTGGACAGCTACCATATGTTTCTGTTCCTATTATCTTCAGCCTAAAGATACACAGTCAAATACTGAATTTAAAGTTATAAGTCAATATAAGTCAATATATAAGTTGTGTAGTCATTTTTAATATAAGATAAATTTGAATTTTTTTTTTTTTTTTTTTTTTAGGCTTAGTCTCAAGCTATCACCCTGTGTAGAGTGCTATGGCGTCACAGCTCACAGCATCCTCCAACTCCTGGGCTTAGGCGATTCTCTTGCCTCAGCCTCCCAAGTAGCTGGGACTACAGGCGCCCGCCACAACGCCTGGCTATTTTTTCTTGCAGTTTGGCCAGGGCCAGGTTTGAATCTGCCACCTTCAATATATGGGACTGGTGCCCTACTCACTGAGGGCACCACAGGCACTGCTCTAAATTAAAATTTTTTAAGTTAAAGTTTTGCTTTTAGATTTAACATTGAAAAATAAGTGTTTTGTATGTCTTAGTGTTTGTGAATTCAATTGATAACAATCCGTGAGAACAAACACGTTAGATCTTTTGACCCATTTTGATTTAGAGCCATTAAAATGAATGGAAAATTGTCATTGAAATAACTAAAAAACAGGTTACTTAGTGGTTTGATGGTTCAAGCTATTTTGCATTATTATTTCAGAAAAGCTTTATTTAAAAGGAGGAAACTTGTCCAAGTTCAACAAGACAAAAACAATATTATGGGAAGTAGTGTTGGTTGATAATTCCTATCAATTACTTTTGATTTTTTTTTTTTTTTTTGAGACAGAGCCTCAAGCTGTCACCCTGGATAGAGTGCTGTGGCATCACAGCTCACAGCAACCTCCAATTCCTGGGCTCAAGCGAGTCTCCTACCTCCGCCTCCCAAGTAGCTGGGACTATAGGCGCCCGCCACAACGCCT
>CAUYRH010086589.1:0-11831 GCA_963574655.1 Perodicticus potto | reverse complement strand
GAAGGTGGTGGATTCAAACCCATCCCCTGGCCAAAAACTGCAAAAAATAAAAATAAAAATAAAATGGACAACTAAGATTTGAACCTAGAAAATTTGACTTTATATCCTTAAAGACTATGCATGAAAAGGTGGAGAATGTCTGACTGACTCCTTATAGAGTAGATATAAAGACAAAAGTAATATCGTATATGAAAACAGTTAAACATAGTTATTGTGGTAGGCATGTACAGAAGCTAGAAATGTCAATGAATGCTGAAGATGGCGGCAATGATCACTGTGTTCTAAAATGCCCTTATATGTATATAATTTAAACTGATAGATGTATGTTTTAATAAAACGATTTCACAGACATCAAGCCAAGAAGCTAATAATACCATAAAATTTTGCAGTGCAAGTATAAATATTTATATTTCATAATGTTAGCTACTCTGTAAAATTAAGTAGAATATAAAATTTCAAAGAAAACATGCTATAGTGCAAATATTTCCCACCATCTTATTTTAACCCACACAAACTGCCATTCTCTAAGAAAGAATGGGAAATCGTTTATTTAAAATAATGATCGTACTTGAGGATATTGGCCTGGGAAAAGATTTTACGAAGAAGACATTCATGGCAATTGCAACAACAACAAAAATAAATAAATGGGAGTGATTAAACTGAGAAGCTTTTGTACAACTAAGGAGACAACAACCAAAGCAAATAGACAACCTTTAGAATGGGAAAAGATATCTGCATATTACGAATCAGACAAAGGCTTGATAACTAGGATCTCTAGAGAACTCAAATTCATCAACAAAAAAAGAGGCAACAATCCCTCAGATCTTAGCTTCTTATACTTACACTGTACACATCAAAAAGGAGGAGAACTTTAATATGCAAGTGAAAGTGTGTAAATTGCGTATGCGGCACAGAATCCGTGATGCTGTCCTGCCCGTGCTTCCAGCTTCTCCAGGCAGGCACAGCCAGAGGAGCTGCTTAGGGCCGGACACCAGCCAAGACCCATAACTGAAGAGCTGTCTCTGCCCCAAATGTCACCAAACCTGGAAAACTCTGAGAAGCACAACAACCCGTGGGTTTCTTCCCAAACTGTAAAAAAACCTATACATTAAATATAAAATTAAATTCCAAAAAAAATGAATGGATGAATCCCATGTGCTATTTGCTATTGCGGAAACCCAAGAATATTACAAGCTATTTCCTAGTATGACAGGAAGAGCTATAAACAAATGATGCCCTCGGATCCTTACACTGCATCACTGTCATTCTGGATATCCCCTAGCTGGCTATTGTATCACGGTCCACACTCAGATAGAAATCATTTGGGCAAAATGACTTTTTTTTTTTATTTTTTGGAACGAAGCACTGCTTATCTTATTTTCTCTTACTTCTGAATGTAAGAGTTGAATTTTATCAGACAGGGTGTTCGTGGTTCAAGTGTCTATACATGACAAAATCAGAAAAGAACTTTTAATCAAAGATTTTGTGAAGATTTACTTAATGAGGAAGCATTCCATCATGCCATCTGTGAAGGCATTCTTCTAGATGATTTGCAAATAAGGATTTGTTTAATCCTCCTAAGAGCCTTTTGGAAGAAGGCCCTTGTATGGTCTCTGCCTTACAGATGATGAGACTGTGCTCAAGTTTCTGTGGTGGGTACGTGACTGGGCCAGGGGTCGAGCATCCGAGTCAGTTGTGCTGTGTCACACTGTGGACTGGTGGAGATTGAACATAATCTGTGTGGGGAGTCACACACATTGAATCACACGCACGATATCCGGAAGGTTATGCGGTGGGTGTGGGTCTCCTCCACCTCCTCACTAAAGAACTGGTGATCGCCTTTAACCAGTGTGGCTAAAGGACTCTACCCTTCTGTCAGTGTCCATCCAATGCAATGGTTATTTCTCACTTCAGAGTTCCTAATAAAAAGTTTAGAAAAATTCTGTATTTGCTTATTGTTCTAAATTCAGTCTTTAAGAAGCATACAAACAATTTCTCCAGAAAACGTTGATTCCCTCCAAAACATTGCACAAAATTCTGGCTGCCTACCTTGCTCACTAACTTCAGGAATTCTTTAATCCGAATGCCCTCTGTCTGCCTGCTATTTCCTGGTTGTGGTCTCTCTGCAATCACCGGGTTCTCCTGCACTAAGGGGCAAAGGAATTTACTCCCTCATTGGATGAAAGAACTATTTGCTACTCAGGCTCTGAATTTAAAACTGATTTCCCATTCTGTGACACTGTAGTGTTTTCTGGAAAACGGAGTACCAGTAACTATTTTTGTAACAGCAACTCAGAAGTGGCCCTAAGGGAGAGTTTCTGTTTAAATAAGGAGCGTGTAGGCTACACTGTCAGGGGAATATAAGTAATTATATGTTACTCTCATCATAAATCAACCCCAAGGAATAGTAAAGGCTTATGATTATAATCTTCCCGTGAATACACACACCCACCATTCTGAGGAGAACAGAACTTTCCCTCCTTGTGATTCTCTTGACAAAACATCTGCTCAATTCATCTCTCGCTCCCTTGACTTGGCAATTATATATTGCTTTGCACTATTTTTATGGTAATCTCATAGTGCGGGAACCCGTAAAACAAGCATGATGGATTTAATGCTATCACCTGCCAAATTCAGGCCACAAAGCTGATTCTTTCCAGGTGATTCTATATCTGAAGTTTGATTAGCTGTCATTAGTGGATAGCATAGACTCATTTATAATTTTCTTATAAAAATTATTTAATTCAACAAAAATTATTACTTAAAGCAAGCGAATAATTATTAACATTAGTGGCTCTCAAATTTAATTACTCATTGGTCTCAGCTGAGGAGCTTTTGCCCACGCTGCATCCAAGTTATATTTATTTATTTATTTATTTATTTATTTTTGAGAAAGAACCTCACTATGTCGCCCTGGGTAGAGTGCTGTGGTGTCACAGCTCACAGCAACCGCAAACTCTTGGGCTCAAGTGATTCTTTTGCTTCCGCCTCCCAAGTAACTGGGATTACAGGCACCCACCACAATGCCTGGCTGTTTTTTTGGTGCAGTTGTTTAGCTGGCCCCGAGCCGGGTTCAAACCTGCCACCCTCGATGTATGTGGCTGGCTCCGCAACCACTATGCTATAGGCGCTGAGCCACGTATCCAAATTAGTTACATCAAAATCTCAGGAGATGGGATTCCAAGACACACTTACTAAAGTTCCCCAGAAGATTCCAACATGGAACTGAATTTGGAAACTACTGATTTACAGGGAGATTTCAAAAATGATACTGTTAATTTATTAAGAGGTGATTTCAAGAACACTTGTTATATTCTACGCTGATAGATACCTAAAGCAATGTAGCAAGCGTTCTCTATTTAATCTTCTCTATGACCCTTGTCATATTATTGCTCTCTCCATGTTATAGGTGATGAAAATAAGGGACAGTAATTAAGTAACTTGTCTGAAGTTGCCCACATTCTAAGTGACAGAGTCATGATTTTTGCTCTGACAGTTTGACTCTTAAGCCCTGTATTATTCTTCCCGTTGAATTTTCACCTGTTAAACTAGACTAGCTGTAGCAGCAGGCATCAGAGAACACAGATTCTGAATGAGGTACACTGCCAAGTGCCAGACACACAGGCATACGTTGGGGGCCATATGAAGTTTCCTGAATAAATGCCAGCTCGTCTTAGTAACTGCTTGATCTCATTCTACTTTTCATTTTTCTACTCTCAGAATAAGCCCGCAGTCCCTGTAGACTGCTCCCTAGAAGCTCTGCCGAGTGCTGCTGGCGTTCTTACCCCTGCTCCCTGGCTTCCCCACTTTCCCCTTTACCTCCCTACAACACTCTCACCACCCAAACTGCTCATGGGCCCTTGACACTGAGGGAAAGAGCTCGCCTTCCTCTGGTGGGCAGTAGGAAGCAGAGAGGATTCTCCCAGCCATAGATAGTCCCCAAGAATATGTGGGAATGGGGGACTAGGCGGCTCTGATTGCAACCTTCCTGGAATGTGTTGCCCCTCTGCTTTCTAATGTTAGCTCCGAAAGCTATGATTCCTGCCCACTGAACTCAATTGGCTAAAAGTTGAAGCAAATACATTCCAAGCATGTTCACATCCAATTATAAAAGTTTTATTTTGCTATTCTTAACCCCCCTGCTTTTAAAATTTTACAATATGCTCTCCATCTATATGGAGAAATACATATACACACACACATACATATATACATTGTAGGAAAATCAGAAAATACTTATAGCCAAAACAAAAAAAGTAAAAAAAAAAAAAAAAATAAAATCATGCCACCTAGAAATAACTTGATATTAAGCCTTTATTATCTCTCTCCATTTACTGTGTGTATGTATTCTTTTTTCTTCTTTTTTTGGAGAGAGAGTCTCACTTTGTGGCCCTTGGTAGAGTACTATGGTGTCACAGCTCACAGCAACCTCAACATCTTGAGCTCAAGCAATCCTCTTGCCTCAGCCTCCCAAGTAGCTTAGTCTACAGGCATCTACCACAATGCCTGGCTAGTTTTTAGAGATGGGGTCTCCCTCTAGCTCAGGCTGGTCTAGAACCTGTGAGCTCAGGTAATCCACCCGTCCCAGCCTCCCAAGTGCTGGGATTACAGGGGTGAGCCACTGTGCAGGGCCAATGTATGTATTCTTGCATCTGTTATGTTGAATCATATCTTATTCATTCAGCAATATAGTGAGTATAGTCTTCATATTATATTATTCATATATAACTCATAGACAAGTCAGCTAAATAATAGGTTAAAATTTAAATGGAAAATTCTCTAAATGAACCCTAAGACTTTTTTTAACATTCAGCTTCCCTAGTGATCAAATGTTTAAATACTTACTGTGTTTGAAAAAACAAACCTTAGGGACTGTGAAATAAAGTTAATCTCCAGTGACTACATACAGAGGGTGAAAAAAGAATTTTAATGAAAATGAAAACTTTCCCTAAGGGTTTTGAGTCTAAATTCATAGTATTCTTGTAAATTTATCATGGCGTTTTGCTTTTGAAATCATAAAAGCTAATGCTTATCAATACCTTCTTATTAGGCACAGTGATAAGCATTTTATGTTAATTATTTTGTTTATTGCTAGTAACAGAAACATTAACATGGTGTTACAGTCCTTGAGTTACAGTGGAAGAAACTGAGGCTTTGAGGTTATCAAAGTCATTGGGTCCGGCAGTTAATGCGACAGAGCTGAGACTCATAACCACATAAGTATCCCCTGACTAGAGCATTCTGCTATTAGTCCAATGATACTTAAAACATACAAATGTAGCTACTTTGGCAATATTTGTTCTTTCTAAAAAACCGTGCTGATAATCTCCCTTCCTCTCCTTTCCTTTAGTAAGTCATTCTAGAATTCTACTGTGTCTTTTATATGAAGTAAAAAAGGCTCTGCCACCTAGGATTAGATTATATCTCATTTATCATTTTATTCCTAATATGCTAATATAGCATGTGGTACATCTTGGGAGCAATATGTGTTTGATAAGTAAATCAATGACTATTTTAAAATGCGTTTATAACTTATTCCTAAATCTGGCAACTACAATTCCTGTCCACTAAACTCAGTTACTTCAGATTCATGGTTTAAAATCCCCACTTTCCTTCTTGAGAAAATTGGGAACTTACCCATATCTAGTCTTTAATAGTTTTCTTGATCTTCTAATTTCTAGAAGATTTTTGGTGCTTGTTCTCCAGACATGTCAGTTAAATTCTCCTTAAGCTTTCCAGTTAGTCTGTTGCTGACTTTCACACAGAATTGAAGGGATTCACTTGAAAAGTAGGACAACACAGCTGAGTCCTTAACTTTGATAATGAATCCACTTACTAGCAGATATGTTGTGTCCAGAGCTAATCAACATGGCTTACCTCATTGATCTCAACTTAGAGCCATTAATATTGCTCCTGTCCAAAGCCTGACAAAGCCAATTCATATCCAGGGCTGGTAGTGTATGAGATATGGGTGATTGTATAGTTGCTAAGCTTTCTCCTATTGGGCCAAATCAACAGAAAGCAGTATACAGTACCTACATTACTTTATTCCAGCTCTCTGCAGAAGTTACTTTACAGAACTATGACTTAAATGATGCCTTCAGCTTGCACTAAGTTAGCTTTAGAAATTGCCATGTCTAGAATGTCGCTGCTATTAAGACACTCTCCATTATGTATTTCAGTGCTTCTTATATGAAAACTAATGTAAATCTTCCCCAGAAAAATGTTATTCTCTGCTGACAAGCCAGTATACTTCCTTTCGATTTTAGGTAATGAGGACTGCAATATTCCTCTATATTGTCCTTTGACCTCTGAGTTCCTGTCAGAAGTTTATAATCAGAAGTGAACAGAACTGATTACAAGTTTTCTAACCAATAATTTGCTGATGTAATTATCTGCTTAGCTTTTTTCATGACCATTCTCAAGTCTTCTCCTCCCTCTCCTTTTGCTTTTGTCCTGATATAATAGTTCATGCTTTCTGGATTAGTAGTAAAGATAGTATGGGCTTAAGAGTCTGGCTGCCTGGAATTTTGAGAAACAGACTAACAGATTTTAGCTATGTGACTTTCAGCAAGTTTCATTATATTCTCTATGCCTTGCTTTTTCATCTATATATAAAACAGGGGTAATAGAAGCATCTACTTCACATGGTTGTTGTGAAAATTAAATTAAATAATGTGTATGTATGTATAAAGTTTAACATGGCTTAACAGACATTATTTTTTATTTTTTTATTTTTAAAATTATGGTAAAATGCTAAAAGTTTCCATTTTAACCATTTTAAGTATCTATTCACATTGTTATATAACTAATCTCTAAAACTCTCTTCATCTTAATTGAAACTCTATATCCACTAAATAACACTGTCCATTCTACCTCCTCCCAGCCCTTGGAAATTACTAATCTGGCTCTATGATTCTCACTATAGTAGGTACCCTATATAAATGAAACCATACAGTATTTTTTCTTTTTCTGACTGGTTTATTTCGCTGAGCATAATGTTCTCAAAGTTCATCCATCTTGTAGCATGTGTTAGAATTCTTTCCTTTATAAGGCTTAATATTATTTCATGGCACAAGTCACATTTTGTTTATCCATTCAGCTGTCTCTAGACACTTATGTTGCTTTTGCCTTTTGGCTATTGTGAATAATTCAGCTATACATATGGTGTACAAGTATATCTTTTGGACCTTGTTTTCAAACATTTTTAGTACAAACCCAGAAGTGGTATTTCTGGACCATATGGTAATTCTATTTTTAATATTTTGTGAAATAATCACATATTTTCCATAAGGGGGGGTACTAATTTACATTCCCACCAACAGTGAACAACAGTTCTCTTTAAACCATGTCCTTGCCAACGTTTATTGTCTTGTCCTTTTGAAGATAGCCATTCTAAAAAAATGGAAAGTGATTTCTCATTCTGGGTTTGATTTTCCTTTTTCTACTAACTGGTCATGAGCCTTTTTCATGTGCCTTTTTTTTGTCCATTTGTATATCTTACTTGAGAAATATCTATTCAAGTCCTTTGCTTATTTTTTTAATTGAGCTTATTGTTTTGTTGAAATATAGGAGTTCTTCATAAATTTTGGATATTAACCCCTTAGCAGATATACAATTTGCAAATATTTTCTCCTATTCCATGGATAGCATTTTTAGTGTGTTGTGTCCTTTGATACACAAAAGTTTTAAATTTTGATGTTAAATGTATCTATTTTTACTTTTATTATCTGTAACTTTAGTTTCATGTCCAAGAATCATTGTGAAATGTCATAAAGGTTTTCCCCTATGCTTTCTTCTAGGAGTTTTAGAGTTTTTTAGTTCTTTTGTTTAGGTCTTGGATAGATTTTGAGTCAATTTTTATATATGTGTAGGGTAAAGGCCCAGCTTCATACTTTTGTATATGAGTATTCATTTTACCCAGTACCATTTGTTGAAAAAGTTTCTTCTTTTTCCATTAAATGGTCTTGGTAGCCCAGCCCAAGATCATTTGACCATGCATATGAGAGTTTATTTTGGGACTCCTCATTCTATTCCATTGGTCTGTACGTCTGTCTTTATACAGGTACTACAGTTTTAATGACTATAGCTTTGCGATAAGTTTTAAAATCAGAAAGTGTGAGATCTCCAACATTGCTCTATTTCAAGTTCAATTTTGCTATTCAGGGTCCCTTTAGAATTTGTATGAGTTATAGAATGGGTTATTCTATTTCTTCAAAAAAAAATAATAAATAATGCCATCAAGATTTTGCTTAGAAAATCTGTAGGTTGCTTTGAACACTATTGTCAGCTTAATGTTAAGTCATCTAATCCATAAATACTGAATGTCTTCCCATTTCTTTGTGTCTTCTTTAATTTCTGTTAGCAGGATTTTATAGTTTTCAGTGTTCAAGGCTTTTGTTTCTTTGGTAAAGCACATTCCTAAGTATTTTATTCATTTGGATGTTATCACAAATAGAATTAATTTCCTTTCTTTTCCTTAATTTCCTTTTCAGTTTGCTCATTGTTAATGTATAGAAACACAACTGAGTTTTGCATTGTGGTTTTATATCCTGCAACTTTGCTAGATTCATTTATAAGTTCTAATAGGATTTTTTTGCATTCTTTATGTGCAATTACTTTTTAAGCATGAGTTTCCTCCAATCTTCCCTTATGGTAATTAATATAGATATAAAAATATCCAGCACATACAGTTACACAATTCTCTCTCTCTTGCTGGAAGTGCTTTTTACAAAAACCAATTTATTGTGGACCTTCCTGAAATCTGTTAGAGGTTGCATGTGTGTGTCTCCCTGCTATAATTAAAAAAAAAAAAGAAATATACACACACACACCCATTTATAAATGCCTGCTAAAATTAACAGAATTAATTTTATTCTGAACTTTGCTCTGTAACAGAGTTCAAAATATTGATTTATGTATCCTTATCACATACTGTGGATTTTGCTGCATCTTTTTTGTTTTTCATTGTGATATTTTGCTACTACAGTGTTAAAAAATTAAATTTTAGAGCTATGTAGCCTTTTTTAGCTAGCTACTATTTTGCAAACCATAGCCAAGAGATCAGATAGTCTTTTCTAAGCATCATTAACTTAGCGTCTTGAAGCTTAAAATCCTTATCTAATAACACATAATATGTCTTGCCTTGTTTCAGACAAGAAGTTGGCAGAAACTCTTCTCAAGCTTTCTTTCACCCCCATCCTCATCATCTACTCTCTCCTCACTAGAATTAAGAACAAAAAAACAGATCTCCCAGACCCTTTTTCCTTCTGAAAGTCAAAATTCTTAGGAAGGCGAGGAAAACATTTAGCCCATGCTATGATTTTACCTTCAGCCAAGTCCAGTGAACCCTTCTGTGACAATGTGATGACCTTTTCTAAAGAAGGTTTGATTATTACATCATCTGACTATACAACTTTCCCATAAAATTATCAATTGCCTCTCCTTTTACATTTATCCAGATACTTTCTCGAGTGTTCCTAGAGAATCTTTTGTGATTCTCTTTTCCCTATTAGCTTGTTTCTTTTAGAAAAGGGACCCTCTGTACTTTTGTCTTCCAGTCATGAAAACTGGCAACTATCAAGAGCCAAGAAATAGCTCCCACCATTTCCTATCTCTAACATAATCATTTCTACTTCTATGCATTTGCGGAGGCTGCTCCTCAACACAAAATAAGTGACTTTTCCCTTATTCAGTTTACTCCTTCTTGGGCCAATTCATATTCTATTTTCTTCGCATAGCAATTGTGGACCTATCTTTGCTTGAATTTCCAGTCTTTTCTGCATTTGGATATGGCACTCCTCACCCTGCTTTGAGCTACAAATATTTGTGTCCATTCTGGTTCATCAATAAGATCAGGGGTTGGCAAACTTTTTCTACAAAAAGTCAGGTAGAAAGTATTTTCTGCATTGAGAGCCACACAGTTTCTACTGCAAATATGGATCTATCACTGCAGTATGGAAGTGAAGATGGACAACATGTCAATAAATGAGCATGGTGTGCTTCAGTAAAACTTTTCTATTTTTATAGACACTGAAATTTGAATTTCATGTGATTTTTGTATAATTAAATGTATTTCCTTATGATTACTTTTCAATAATTTAAAAGTGTGAAAACCATCCTTGCTCAAGAGCTATACAAAAACTGGTAGTGGACTATTTCTGACCCAGGCTGTAGTTTGCTGACTTTGAACTAGATAATGGGCTCCCAAAAGACTGAGCTGAGTTGCATGCCCTCGTGGACATGCTGTGACACTCTGCACATTGGTAGTTACATTTTAAGGATAAGAGCTGGGTCTGTTTCATCATCATATTATTCTCAGTGATGAGCACAATGCCTGGCATATGTCAGATGTCCAAAAATGTTATTGAATAGAGGAGTAAGTTTTCACTTGCTTAAACAATTTTCTAATAACAAACATTTATTTTGTTATGGAAATGGGTCACTAAAAGTTTGCAGGGGGCAGTGCTGAAAGAAAGGTCAGGAGTCCTAGAAGTATTTTGTCAGCTTAGACTTGGGTTGTCTTAATTGGGCTATTTTCACTGGAGAAGAAATTTAAAGTAGATGAGGAAGATGGAGTGGATTAGGAGGTTGGGGAGATGAGGGTTGAAGAGGTATAGAGAAGTAGTAGAAATAAGGAATGCTGCAATGTCAACAAAGGGAGGAAGACTAAAGAGAGTTTGAAACTTCAAAGGCAAATCTCATTGTTTTAAAGCTAGCTCCAATCAAGCAAACTTCAATCATATGCCATTTCAATGAGCAATTCTCCTACACTGGCTCTCTCTGGTCTTTAAAAAAGTTCTGAAATTTCCTCTCTGGGTCGCCCTGGGCTAGAATCAGTATACAGCTATGCTGCTGGCCTTCCTTGCTCCCAACATCAAGGACTTGAGAGAGGCAGCATGTGCCTTCCATCTCTGTGGCTCCTGCATCATTTGACAGCTGCTCTCGTTGACCCAAACCTTCATGGCCCAGACTAGAGAATGAGCTCACACCTGTGAACTACTGCTCCTACAGGGGACCAGGAGTGGTGTACAAAATCACCATCATGACATCTTCTTCCCTTACATCTTCTTCAACGGTTATGGGGTTAATCTTTTCAAATGCCCTTGGGGCATATACGAAAATAGATTGTGTCCTTGGCCATGAAGCAAATATCAACAAATTTAAAAGAACTTAAATCATACTAAGTATGTTCTCTGACCATAAAGGGGTCAAACTAGAAAACAGAAAAGTGGCAAAAAAGCTTTTAAATTCTTGGAAAGTAAAATAACACGTTTCTAAATAACCCATGAGTCAAAGAAAAAATCTAAAAGGGAATAAGAAAATGCATCAGATGGAATGGAAATATATTAATAAATACAACATATAACAACAAGTAGTGCTGAGAAGGAAAGCTAAACCAGTGTTGAGGGAAATACACAGCACTAGATGCTTACATTAGGAAACAGGAAAAGTCTCAAGTCAATAATTTAAGCTCCCACTTCAAGAAACTAGAAAAAGAGCAGCAAAATAAACTGAAAGCAAACAGAAGAAAACAGTAAGACTAGGAGCAGATATTAATGAAATTCAAAGTAGAAAAATAATAGAGAAAAATCAAGGAAGCTAAGAACGGATTTTTTGGGGCAGAGCAAGATGGCAGCCGAGTAACAGCTTCCTTGCAGCTGGGCACGGTGAGACTGGGGAGAGAGAAATTCAGGCATCTCTGGCAGGTGGGATCTACCCAGGAACTTCCCCTTGGGGACACAGGGAGACAGCGTGAGGCTTCTGGACGCCCTGAGGAAGGCAAAAGCGGCAGAGACTGGGCAAGTGGTTGCGTCTGTTCTTTTGGTCTG